>JAZGSX010000053.1:0-181145 GCA_039519185.1 Astragalus membranaceus
GTACAATGATTGTGGACTTGTTTTTAAAGCACATAATCGATTTTCACAAGAGCATAATCGATTTCATCTTCCTTCTTTGAAACAAAAACAATCGATTAGTTACTTCCTTATTTAAATGCATAATCGATTCCTTCCTTTCCCTATGGAGCACATAATCGATTCATCCATGATTTTAGGAAAGCTAATAATCGATTCTTAACATTCCCTATAAGGCCATAATCGATTTCATCATGCTTTGAGGAAAGCACATAATCGATTCATCCATGTTTTAAGGAAAGCTAATAATGGATTTCATCATGTCTTAAGGAAAGCACATAATCGATTCATCCACGTTTTAAGGAAAGCATCTAATCGATTATCATATCCAAGGCATTCAAGCAAATAATCGATTACTCATTTTTCATAAATGTTTCAACGGTCATATTTTCTATACGCCTATAAATAGCAGCCTCACTCTTCACTCTCAACACTACCTCACACTTGCATCTGAAATTCTATTATTCTTCTCATCACTCTCACTATTTTTACACTTGCTAAATATTTTATTTTGAGAGCTTCATATTTCATATAGTTTGAATTGTAAACTTGCGCTTCAATTTGTTTTATCCACACTATTGAGTGTGTTATCAAAATCCTTTGTATTTCTTATTTTTGGGTGTGATCCCAAGGTATTCAAGAGAGGTGATATCTCTTGGTTGGGTGAGATCCAAAGGTATTCCAGAGAGGTGATATCTCTTGGTGTTTTCATAGAGAGGTGATATCTCTAGGTTTTGAAGGTCTTTACATAGGGAGGTGATATCCCGGTATTGTAAGTTCTTTGGTTGTAAAGGTTTCTAGCTGAACCTGTTTTAAAAGCTAGTGATTAGTTGAAATCCCTTGGTGCTTTCCTTGGGGACTGGACGTAGGCCTGTGGTTTGGCCAAACCTGTATAAATCTCTGCGTGTCTTCTTCTTTCTCTTCATCTCCTTTATTTTCCTTGCAAATTATTTTTATTGCTTTATCACTATTATTTCAATTCAAACTTTCTTAAGCGCCTTACTTGATCAAAAATTTTTAAAGACTTTATTTTTAGTCGCAATTTTTCATTTCACAATTCACCCCCCTCTTGTGTTTGAAGTCACTTGGTCAACAAGTGGTATCAGAGCTAGACTCTTGGTCAAGACTAACTGTCTCAATAGGCAGGATGACTTCAATTGACTCCTTAAACAGACCCCCATCTTTCAATGGTGAAGGGTATGATTATTGGAAAACAAGAATGAAAATTTTCATTGAGGAAGTAGATTGCGATATTTGGGATGCTGTCATAATTGGTCCATTTGTTCCCACTCATCTTGTTAATGATGAAATGGTGAACAAACCTAGATCTCTTTGGACCAAAGATGAAAAAGAAAAGGTTCAATACAATTTGAAAGCTAAGAACATCATCACAACTGCATTAAGCATCGATGAGTTCTATCGCGTATCACATTGTAAAACCGCCAAGGAAATGTGGGATGCCCTTCAAGTGACCCATGAAGGTACTACCGAGGTCAAAAGGGCTAGAATGAACACATTAACGCATGAGTATGAACTATTTAAGATGAAACCGGGTGAAACCATCTAAGAACTAAACAAACGTTTCATCCATATAATTAACCATCTTAGAGGCCTTGGAAAATCTTTCCAAAATGAGGATTTAACCAATAAAGTTCTGCTATGCCTAAATAGAAATTGGCAACCCAAAGTGACAGCTATCTCGGAATCTAAAAATTTATCTTCTATGGACTTAACCACCATGTTTGGTAAATTGCAGGAACATGAGCTCGAATTAAATCGACTCATTGAAAGTGAGGAAGGTGAAAAGAAAAATAAAGGACTTGCGCTAAAAGCATGTATCAAAGAAAGTGACACGGAAGATTATAATAGCTCCAATGAAAGTGATGAAGACATGAGTGAAATGGTTCGAATGTTTAAAAAGCTCATGAGGTATAAAGGTAAACCAAATCCTCAAAGCAAAAATGAGGAAGGAACTTCCTTCAACCCAACATGTTATAAATGTGGTAAAAAGGGGCACATAAAGCCGGATTGTCCTCAAAGACAAAAATATGAGATACCGGATAGAGATCTTCGAAAGAAATCAAAAAGAAGAAGGGCGTATATCGCTTGGGATGAAAATGATATGGAATCATCCGATGAATCGGAAAATGAGGTAGCAAAACTATGTCTCATGGCAAAGCATGAGGAAGATGAGGTAAACTCCTTTGAAACTGAACTTGATTTGACTTATGATGAGCTGCTTAGTACTTGTGAAGAACTAAATAACGAGTCAACTAAACTTAGAAACATTGTTTCCACTTCTAAGAAAACTATTTCCACTCATCAATCTAAAATCGAAACTTTAAACAAGGAAAAAAGATTCTTAAAGAGAAACAAATTTTTGTAAGTGAAGTCTCCTCTTGCAACTCTTATAAAAATCAAAAGGAGCATATTCCCAAGTGTAAAGAGTGCAATGTTTTGAAGAATAAAATTGATGATTTGCACAACACTCTTGCAAAATTCACCAGGAGAAGAGATAATCTAAATATCATTTTTGGAAACCAAAGGGGAACTTATGATAAAGCTGGTTTGGGCTATCAACCAAAGAATCATGAAAAATCTTTCAAAAAGTTTTTTAGTCCCAACATCACATCTAGTAGCCCTTTTACAAAATGTTATTATTGTGGTAGAAAAGGTCATACATCTTCTATTTGTAATGCAAGAAAGAATATTGATATGAATGACAAATGGAAGTGGATTCCAAAAGGCACAATTCCCAAGACTAACCCAAAAGGACCCAAGATGATTTGGGTACCAAAAGCCAAAAATTGATTTTGTGTTGTAGGTGTGCTTGAAAGCCAAAAGCTCAAAGTGGTATCTAGATAGCGGCTATTCAAAGCACATGACAGAGACTAAGAGAAGTTCTCTCATTTAGCTCCAAAAAGAAGTGGACTTGTGTTTTATTGTGACAATACAAAAGGTAAACTTAGTGGCGTCGGCACTATTGGTAAGAAACCAAATCCTGTTATTAAAAATGCATTATTAGTTGAAGGCTTCAAGCATAACTTGCTAAATATTAGTCATCTGTGCAACAAAGGTAATAAGGTTGTGCTTGATTCTAATACTTGTCTTATGATTGAAATTACTATGCACTCGTTATTACTCTCGCTATACATGGACCTTGTTTATTTTTCATAAAAACGACGCTTTTGATGCTTTTCGAAAACTTGATAAGATCATTGCATTTATCCGAAGTGATCACGGTGGTGAGTTCCAAAATGAGGCTTTTGAAAATTTTTGCAAATTTTTTTTTCACTTATCATTGGAATATATGCCTTGACATGATTTATTTATTTTTCCCACTTTTTGATAATGCCAAAAGGGGGAGAGTTATGTGATTTGCATGTTTCAGGGGGAGTATTTTCTTAAATGTTTGCATATAGAAAGGGGGAGTATAATCTGCGCTTATCTCTGATATACACATTGTTATGAAATATTCTTATCTAACCCCTTCATTGAGAAAATCCCTCCTAATGATGTTTGTCATCATCAAAAAGAAGGTCAAAAAGGTCAAGACTGCAAAAAGCGGAAAAATGTAATCAAGCTCAAGTTAAGAGTTGTTTTGACAGGAATAATCTCGTTTTGATGATTGACAAAAGAAGGTCAAAAAGGTCAAGACTGCAAAAAGCGGAAAAATGTAATCAAGCTCAAGTTAAGAGTTGTTTTGTTGTTGTGTGTGTATTAGGACAATTTGTAAGTGAAAATAAAGCTCTCTAAATATAAAATAAATCACACACTCACAACATGTTTCATAAAAATAATTTTGCATGAAAATATTTTTAAACAAATCTCATGCATGCATAATTAAATAGGACATGCACGTAACATAAGAAAATGATTTTAGAAACAATACAATCGATTAGGACAAGAGTCCAATTGATTGTGGACTTGATTTTTAAAGCACATAATCGATTTTGACAAGAGCATAATCGATTTCATGCTTCCTTCTTTGAAACAAAAACAATCGATTAGTTACTTCCTTATTTAAATGCATAATCGATTCCTTCCTTTCCCTATGGAGCACATAATCGATTCCTATGGTTTAAGGAAGCACATAATCGATTCATCCATGATTTTAGGAAAGCTAATAATCGATTCTTAACATTCCCTATAAGGCCATAATCGATTTCATCATGCTTTGAGGAATGCACATAATCGATTCATCCATAATAATCGATTTCATCATGTCTTAAGGAAAGCACATAATCGATTCATCCACATTTTAAGGAAAGCATCTAATCGATTATCATATCCAAGGCATTCAAGCAAATAATCGATTACTCATTTTTCATAAATGTTTCAAAAGGTCATATTTTCTATACGCCTATAAATAGCAGCCTCACTCTTCACTCTCAACACTACCTCACACTTGCATCTGAAATTCTATTATTCTTCTCATCACTCTCACTATTTTTACACTTGCTAAATATTTTATTTTGAGAGCTTTATGTTTCATATAGTTTGAATGGTAAACTTGCGCTTCAATTTGTTTTATCCACACTATTGAGTGTGTTATCAAAATCCTTTGTATTTCTTATTTTTGGGTGTGATCCCAAGGTATTCAAGAGAGGCGATATCTCTTGGTTGGGTGAGATCCCAAGGTATTCAAGAGAGGTGATATCTCTTGGTGTTTTCATAGAGAGGTGATATCTCCAGGTTTTGAAGGTCTTTACATAGGGAGGTGATATCCCGGTATTGTAAGTTCTTTGGTTGTAAAGGTTTCTAGCTGAACCTGTTTTAAAAGCTAGTGATTAGTTGAAATCCCTTGGTGCTTTCCTTGGGGACTGGACGTAGGCCTGTGGTTTGGCCGAACCAGTATAAATCTCTGCGTGTCTTCTTCTTTCTCTTCATCTCCTTTATTTTCCTTGCAAGTTATGTTTATTGCTTTATCGCTGTAATTTCAATTCACACATTCTTAAGCGCCTTACTTGATCAAAATCTTTTAAAGACTTTATTTTTAATCGCAATTTTTAATTTCACAATTCACCCCCCTCTTGTGTTTGAAGTCACTTGGTCAACAGTAACTCCAAGTGTATGGTTATTATTGTATATAAAACCGTATAGTTATAACGAGAGAGCAAAGTTACGGAATTAATTCAATGAAAGCTTATTGTTATGAACCTAGTTATATTCGAAGAATTGTTGTATCGAGTGAGAAGGACCTGAGTGTCCAGTTAAAGACCTAAGTGTATAAGCTCAAGTATTAAGATGAAAGAATACGACTTCGTGTCGAGTAACGGACTTAATGTCCGGGATAATAATAAAATATATCGAGGGGGATGACGATCCCGAGTTTCATGTAGGATACCTAGCGGAGGGGAGTCATGAACCCGACGCTAGGGCCCTAGCATTATTCGGTATAGCTATACGAATTGGGGTTTCCGTTGAAATTGGGTATTCTAGAATACCTGACATTATTTCTCGGATTATGCTAAGCCACAGACAAGATTAAAAGACAGACATGAACAAGAACAGTTTATAGACAAGGAAAACACAGAGAGGTATTATGAAGGGGTGCGAAAGAACTCACTGAGATTTGTAATCTCACTGTTTATATGTGGTGTTTTCAGATGTGTAGGGTAAAGCAAAGCAAATTGAGGAGAAGTAGCAGAGGCCTTAGCTACTCAGTTAGAGGGAAGATCCTTTGGTGATCTTTAGATTGTATATGCTTCTTTTCCCTTCTCATGTATCATTGAACTTAAATCCTTGAATCATCATCAAGGTCATGTAGTATTTTACAACCTTGTCTTGTAGATGGACCATAGTCATGTTTAGTTTATCAAATATGTACCTTCTGAGTACTTATTTTGGATTTATATTTGAGAAAGTTTTATCTCAAAGTTATGTAAGTGGTTTTAATCCGCTTAGTTTTTATTTGGTCCATTATGATGAGCAGGTTATACTCTGATTGTTTATGATTATGTTAATACTTTTGGTTCACCTAGTTGTGAATTTAAGGTGTTACATTTTTTGTATCAGATCAGTTCGACCTTGTCGGGCTTAGAGACCTTACGGTCAAAAGATTAGATAGATTGAGTCAGCTAGGGACTTAGACAATTGACTGTCAGAACCTTTTAGTATTTTGTGTGTGAGACATTGAGCCTGGATCCACTCGATATTTCATGCAACGTACTGAGAATGATGACAATTAGTTGCCTCGGCCCCGAAAATGTCTGAAACCATACACCCTAGGATTCCTGGACTTCTCGCTTCATCAGAGCATGCAGCGGAAGTAATGGGCATCCGAGTTGATTTGAGGAATTTTGGGCGACCGTCCAGTCATTGGAACCGATTCGACCAGTGTATCATCACATAAGTTGTAAAAGGGTCACCCAGAGAGTTATGAGCTGCGAAACCTCTCGGTAGAAGAAGTGTTAGTGTCCTAGATTTGTTTTGGACTAGTGAGCACAGTAAAACACAGATTGTTGTCTGACCAGGATCCCAGTTACTGAGATGACGCCTAGTACTCAACTCTATCATGTAGCATGGATTAACTCTAAATTATGATTCAGCCAAGTAAGATCCTTCGGGATAGTCATGGTTCTCGAATAGGTTTCCTTTCCTAAGAAACACATTTTCCAATGATAAGAAACCGAACTAGTAAGTTATCATTGCACTTGCAATTTTGATAAGTAGTACCACCTAGCGTTTGTTAGACTAGTTACCTTATCAAAAACTCTGAGTTGGGTTCCTACCAAAAAGGGACTAGTAGTTCATGTCAATAGGAGTGACCATATCACGACTCTCTGATTGATAGCATGTAAGTTTCTTTCTGTTAGAAATTTCCACTAGTCTTCCAACTTGTTTTATCCATAACTTTTGTTCCGGAACTCCGATTTATGTATTCCAGGATGCGTTGGAAAGCTAGCGAAATTGTCTACACATACCTATGGATTTTGGACTAGGTTTTATCCTGATTCCAGAAAGTAATCCTATGCTAATCAAGCCCCTAAGCTCTAAGTGCTAGTAGAATGTGAACCATAGACTGGCACGAGAAGTATATAGTGAATCCCCAATGAGTAAGACTGAGCATGTAAGACTCAGATTAGGAAAATTCCTTTTGGCGTCTTAAGGAGAGCTATTTTTTGGAAATAGCCATAAGCAGTGATATCTTCCCTTAAGAAAATCTTAAGATTTAGTGAAAGTCCTAAATAATTAGGCACATAGTTAACATGTTGAAAAAGGGAAGAGTTTGGTTTATCTCAGTTCCAAAAGTTGTTGATAGTTCAAGGATAGGTCAAGTTTTCGGGTTTTGTTGATTACGACAGTTGTAATGATTTCTTCTGTATTGTGTATGGAATTCAGAAAGATGAAGGACCTAAGGAATGTTCAAAGTAGTTAGAATTCGTTTTCCGAATCAACACGGGATGCACTACTCGTGCGCCCATTTGATTCCTTAAAAGAATTATTCTATTTTCTCATTTCTTTGATGCTACAACTATCCCAATACCGTACGTAATCCAGTTGTAATTGTAATTGACTGCACCTAGATTAGTTAACAATCCCCCAAGATAAGATTAAGTCTATAAGAATTCTAGTGTACCCTACTTTATAGGGAAGCCGCTATGCCTCACCAGTGAGATCCCTATTGTATAGAGATTCTCATACCGTAGTGTATGGGTAGTTGAAGACCGAAAAGGGCTATTAGTCCGGAAGGATGAGTGATAGATTCTCAGAAAAGTTCTATCTAGGAGGATAACCAGTCTTGTAAGATTTCATCTGGCTCCCCAATGGTCCTTGCACTAATTTTATAATTTAGGATTCTATGGTTATAGAGTAATTCAAAACTCAATTCATGAGTTATGGAGATTCACTCATACTAGTAATTTGTGTTAGTTGATAAAGTTGAGTTTGATAGGTCATGGAAAAAATTATTTTTATAAAATCCTATCCTTATGTGGGTCATTGAGAATAATATTTGACTCCGATAGGTCATGGAAAAGTATTTTATAAAATCCTTTCAATATGTGAGTCATTGAGACAATATAGTCGACTCCGATAGGGCGGGGAAAGCTTATTTTATAAAATCCTATCAATATGTGAGTCATTGAGACATTATAGTCGACTCCGATAGGTCTTGGGAAAATTATTTTTATAAAATCCTATCACAATATGAGTCACTGAGAACAGTGGTTGTTCCCGAATCTAGCCGAAAGTACTAGATGTATCTCCAAGAGGACCGAAAGGTAAGGTCCGAAAACTTTCTTTTCGTTGCGAAGAAAATTTGGAACGAAAGTTACTAGTGCATTGTCTAATAAGGAAAAGCAGAGGTTTTAAGCATTGAGTTGAGCGTTAGCCCCTAAACCATGATGCCTACACAAGTTTTCACTATAGTGGCAAGGTTTTAGTTTGTTAACCTCTCATTATGAAGGTTAACACTTAGATTGTATTTATGTGATTTCCGTTTAACAAATCAAACGTGAATATTGTTATTAAAAGTGAGGTGATTGCTGACAGTGTTTTATGTTTGAATAGCTGTCAAAGGATGAATTGATTGAGGTTTGCTTTTATGAAATTGCATCGCGTTTATGAATGACTGAGTTGTTATTTTAAGTGAATACATGTGATTGTTTGATGATTTAAGTTTACGAAATGATAACACAACTCATATAACTAAAAAAAGGTAATTCATGTTCAACGTTTGTGTAATTGAATTCTGATTGACTATGATGATTGCCTTAGAAAGGATGGTATACTGAAGTTGTTGTTCGGAAACCATTTTTATGAAAACTATGCATTTGGTATTATGTGTAGGGACTTTTATCATGGTTGATGTTTTGGGGTGAGACTGAGACTATTTTAGTGAGATATGGTTTAAGGTATAGCTTCGGATAAGTGTTGGAATGAACGGGATGTACAATTTCTAAGAAAAAAGTTGATTTTCTAAACTGAACAAAGAGTCCGAACCGTGCGCCTAAGAGACCCGGACCGTGTGGGATTTTCTGCCACCCTTTTCAAATTGAGCCCAAATCATTATGTTTCGAGACCATTGCTTGCCTAACCTTATCCTTAACCTAAGTTGAGATAAATCACATTGAAAGCAACTGATTGGATTCATGTTTAGAGTCACGAAAGTGTTAAATGGTTTACGGATATGTATATTGCATAGTGAAATGCATAACGTTCGTAGTATTTTATGTGTAAAGATAGAGTTGTGTAGTGAAAACCAAATAGATCATCAGGTTATGAAATAATTTTGTATGAAGTAGAAAGGTCCTTAAGTTCAATTAAGCTAAGGAGTATGTATTGGTTGCACTACGATGAGAAAATGTTATTTTTGAAAACAACTCTAATGTAATTTGATTGTTCTTCAAAGTTATTTGGTGCCATCATGGCCTATTTTTATGTTTAAAGTAAAGGTTTTTAATAAACCCTCATCTCATCTTTTGAAAGATTTTATTTCGGAAACTTGGGAACGAATTAAGAGGTTCCGGTATTGTATGGCACCCCATTGGTTAAGGAATTTCATAGTTGAATTCTTGTCACATTTGTCCATTGTGTATAAGAAATCAAATATGAGAACCCTATTTCGAACTTGTACTTTCTAGTAAGTGTCTCATATTACATGTTTTGAATAAGATTAATCAAAGTTGGGGTGTAAACCAAACCAGTTGGAATTAAGTTTCAAGTTGTTTTACTATGAGTATGAGGTTTGGAGTGGGAAAAAGTTTGATATAAATTACATGTCATGTTTGGGTTTTGTACCAAAGGGAAAAAGGGGTTTCTAGTTAATAAAATTGTTTTTCCGGTAGTTAAGATCCTTTTGAGAATGTCCATTCTCGGTTAGCTAATCGATAAAACTTAAACAATTTTTGAGGACAGAGACGAGTGTAAAGATGGTTGCTGAAGTAGTCTCTTGCTCATATGGATCAGTTCCTGAAATCTCTTGGAGTTGGACTTGTATTTATCAAAACTGCTAGTACTCTCACAGCTCTTTTGGAGTGTATAAATGCTATTCAAGCCACAAAAGTAGTGTTTAACAATCTCTATAGTAAGTAGTGTAGTGTTTTCCGTAAGGTAGCTTTTGTAATTTCACTTGTTAACTATATTTCCTTACTATTCATTGCTAGTCAGCTGAACTATATTTCTTACCCTGATTGTTTTATCAGATCCCGTTTCACTTGTTCGTGATCACAACATCAAAGAAAAATTAGTTGAATTTGAATCAAGACGAAGAGACCCGTGGAAATTTGAATCAATACAAAGATTTCAATTTTGTTGGTCAGCACATGTAGTTCTGCTGTTAGTAGCTTATTTGTATGGATGATTATTTTTTTATAAGTTGTTTCTTGATGTGAGGAGTGGTGAATGATTTGATATCACTTTTGGATTGTTGTTATTGTTACAAATTTATTTGTTTCTGGTTGTGAATTTAATGAAGGAATCACATGCTCATGAGCTGATTGATTGATACAATAATTTGAACCTCATTAAAAGAGTCACGGACAAGAGTGATCTTGGAAACATCACTTTTTTTTTAAAAAAAAGAGACTTTTAAAGTCGGGCCGCTAATTGTCTGACTTTAAAACCTACTTTTGAAGTCGGGTGAACTTTAAATCTCCTGACATATGAAGTCGCCTTAATATAAGTCGGGCGCCAGCCCGACTTTAAATGTCCAATTTGCCCGACTTTAAATCCCTTTTCTGCATTAGTGTGTAAGTGGTTTTAATCCGCTTAGTTTTTATTTGGTCCATTATTATGAGCAGGTTATCCTCTAATTGTTTATGATTATGTTAATACTTTTGGTTCACCTAGTTGTGAATTTAAGGTGTTACACATGCCTTATTAGGTCGAGAAAAGAGTGAGCCTAAATATTTTTATTGTTTTTAATTGATACGTGATAAGCCTTATTTGAGTATGATGAATTGTTCTCGCAATTTAAAATCGTATGGGTTAGATTCTTTTCACAAACTCCCATATAAAGCAATTTACCTTTTTTCTCATTACACAAAAAGGTAGTTGTCGCGAGATGGTCTGGTGGATTTTGTTAGGCACTCATGTGATGCGTTCATGTAGACAAAATCAGGTTAAGAAAAGAGTGCGCCTAAAAAAATTTAGTATTTTTCATAAACACTTGGTAAGCCCTACCCGTTTCTCCTATGTTGTGCTCTCTATATTCAAAAGGGGGTGAGCTAAATTTCTTTTACGCAACTAGTAAAGCAATGGGAAAAATTGCAGCTTTTGATCATCATCATTACACAAAAGGGTGGATTTTGTTAGGCACTCACGCAATAGATACATTTAATACTTGTTCGAATTTTTTATGCGTTAGTGCTGATTTTGGCATATTAAGTACCACACAAGTTCGTGTGCCCTTCCAAAGGTATGCTAATCTTTAGAACTAAAATAAAAAATAATAAAAAACAAACCAAATGAAGGATAGATTTGAAAAATTAAATTATATAGAAACCTATCTCCCTCTCTCTCTTAAAGATGGTTTCGGTTACCATTTTTGGAATTAGTTATTTTCCGATACAAACGACAGCAAAGTAAAATTGCGGAGAGATATCGATCCCTGGCCGGTGCGTATGGAGAAATACCTGGTGGGAGAGGTCAACCCCTTAAATTGATCTCAGTACCTCGGGGGAATTGTCTTTACAGTTGCGCGCGCAGGGAATACATTGGTTTACCAAAAAATTGGCGAGAGATAAGAATAACATTACTTATCTTTTTGCTAGTTCATATTTTTTTTTTGGAACCAAATATTTTAATTGGAAGAACCAACATCAATCAACTAACACGAGAGAGAGAGAGAGAGTTTTCAAAAATCTTTCTAGGAAGCCACTCAATCATACATCAAAATTCATAACAACCAAGGTGTACTAATTGAAAGTAATTCAGCACAAAATTTGAGACCATGTAATGCTTAAGCCGCGCTCTTCTTCAGCTTTGCAAGCTCTTGCCTAACAACAGCTGCCCTCTTGATCTTTGCCAACATAATCTTGAACCTATCAAAATCGTTGAGGGCTGCCCTCCTCTTCCTCACAATCAGCTTTCTTCCCCATGAGCTATTCTCCCACTTGTTCTTAACATCAGCAGCCTCCATTGCTTTGATGAGATCCTTCTTCTTGGGAACCCTACTAATCTCAATCTTAATGTCAGTGAGTGAGAGCCTCTTGAAATTCATGGGTGATCTCACCATATCAGGAGCATCAACAAGAGCTCTGTTCTGATCAATGACATCAACGATGACAACAAGCCTACCATACTCTTTACCAAAGTTGACCAATGCAACCCTACCAATCTCAACGTACCTCTTGAAAGGCATTTTCGGGTTTGGAGATTCTGTGACTGTATTTGAGAGAACGAAGGGAAGGCAGGGATTTGCTAGTTCATATAAAAGTATTTTAAATATAATAATTCAAAAGTAATAGTGCATATTCTCATTTGATTAATAAGATTTTTTTAAAAAATTAAATGTGATTACCATATTAAAGAAACTCTATCATTCAATGTTTTAATTATGTTTATAAAAAAATTTAGAAAATGGACTTAAATAAAATATAAAGCCTCAAATACTAAGTGAAGTTTACCATATATATATATATATATATATATATATATAATATATATATATATATATATATATATATTAATGGTATCAGAGACTAGTAAGAGGCTTCTGATTAATTGAGTTATTATTTTTTATCAATTAAATCTATATTTTTCAATACCTTTTCTTCTAACGTTGGTCAGCTGTGATAGATTCTGTTGGTAAGCCTTTTAAAAACAGAGGAGAGGTTAGTGGTGTTCTGGTGTGTGAAAATATGTGCTAGTATACACAGTCACTAACAAGTAGTATAAAAGATCGAACCCACAGGGATTGGATTAACTCTTCTAGTTTAAAAGTGTATAAATTAGTGTGAACTATACTACTCACAAATTGGGATGATGGTGATAAGTAAACATAATGCAAATAAGTAATAAAATGTAGAGGAAATCAGTTGAGAATGATAGTTGAGACTTTTTCACTAAATAAATCACTTTTGAGAGTTTTGTGTGTTTATGTGGTGCAGAAGCATTGAGTGCAACTGCATCAGTATGTGCCTTTCAACTACTTTCTTCAGAGTTTTTTTACAAGCTTCCTATTGCTAGGCTTGCTAAATAAGTTCACTCCTGCCTTTAAAGTACCCACTGTATCACCCTAAGGACTATGTTATCATATGTCTAGGACTTAACATGGTTTTAACAAAGTTTTCTTTATTACACAAGTTAACAAAGCCTTCATTAAAATACTCACCCTTATTAGTTCTTGATTTCTAGTTATATACCATGTCTGTGAATATAACTCTACTTATTCAAAGCGATCAACTTTAAAATAAGATGGATGTAGTATAACACAACAACCAAAATGCATACAACACTTAAAAGCACAATAACTTACTCAAAAGCTCATTATAAAGTTAGAACATCTCAACCAAAGAGGTTTAGCTCATAATATGCATTGCAAGGCAAAAATAGATCAAATGAAACATGTTGATATAATGGAAAGTACAAGAGATACCAATAGGGTAGAGATTACACCAATTGAAGAACTCTTGCATAAGTTGCCCAGTAGTGCAGATGCACTGATTTCCTGCACCTAACTAACTTGAGGAAGAAGTGAAGGGAGAAGTCGTCAATTCCTTCCTTACCTTCTTACAAACTAACTACTAACTTAAAACTATGAAAAGAAATAAAATACAAGAAAGGAAATGATTATGGATTATATTGTAATGTATATGTGTAACACCCCAATAATTTCTAACTTGTAGAAATCACCGAAATGCACTACTGGCATATATCAGAGTAACTTCCTTTTTAAATACTGAACACATACCAATACTCGATGCTAAAAACCCATCAAGTTCGCTTACATAACTTAACATAAAATACATAAAGCGTTCTTACATCACTCAACTAGTGTTCAGTACCAAAATAGAAAGTCTGCGGAAGTGATTTACAACTTATAAAACAAGTCGTACCATCGTACATCTATGATATTGAATGAAAATACAGAAGTACATAATATAACAAAATAAACAGCGTCAGCAACTCCTCAAGCGTCTCCATGACCATGCCTCATTGTCTTCAACTTAGCCTGCAATTCTGAAAAACAACAACATGGATTGGGTGAGACAACTTGTCTCGGTGAGTTCTATCGAGACCCATTACTAACTCTCTCTGGTTCAATTATGCTTGATTCATTATTCTTAACTCATAAATCATTGTCCTCAAAATTGACTATGTGGCTGAACTAACGTTGTCCTCATAACCCACAAGTCGGGTACGAGAGGCAACACATAACTGAAAACTGACTTTTAGTGTGTCACCGGTCACTTGGCAAAATAAGCTCCCGGTGAACCCATAAAACTAATCACTAGTGGTCCCCTCATGGGGCCTAGGTTCATAGGGCTCATGATATCCCCTCCCCTAGCACACTAAACTGAACGAGGGTCGTCACCCTAACCTGATGTATATATTTTAATATACCTGAACATGAACTTAACAATGATCCTTGAACATAACGATGGCATTATTCTTAACATGATCTTATCATTAGGTGATCTCACACGGTACTACTAACGTTATTAACTTAACCTATAACTATCAATTACCTAGTCCACATCATAATGTATCGCCCATACTCAACATTATGATAACCTAGCTTAGTCATAATCAATCTCATAACGTCAACATGATTCGAAACATTAACTAACATCAATCATAGTCAATTTCATGGCAATGGTACTATAACATCAATGGGTGAGTGTAACGCCCAAAAAAAAAAAAAATTAACTGATTAATTAAATTATTAAAAATAAATTGGAGGTGAAATAGGAATTAATTAAGAGAATAATAAATAATATGACGAGGGAGGGGTTGATTTGGGAAAATGAGAGGGTGTAACTGTGAGCCCAGCGCGGGAGGGCCCACAGCTTAAACCCTAAAGTAATTCCGACTCTCCTCGTTCTTCACAAGTGTGCGAAATTGAGAGAGTGAGAAGAGAGGGAGTGGTGCGCGGCTAGGAGAGAAGAGAGAAGAAGGAGAGGCGCGATTTCTTTCAAGGAGGAAGCCGTGTTCCGTTCGTGTGTTCGTGAGTTCGTGTTCGTGTCTCGTTCTTCATAATTTGGAGCTTACATCAATAGAGGTAAGGGTGGGTTTTAACACTAATAATGGGTTATGATGAGGGTATATGGGTAGTTAGGGTTTTGTTGGATTATTTGCGATGTTGGATTGAAATTGATGATGGTGCGATGTTGCTATTGTTGTTATTTCGCATGATGTGTTGTTATTGAGTCTTCAATGGTGTTTGTCTTTATGTGATGATTGAGTTTGATGATATATGATGTTGATGATGATTCTTGATAATGGCGGGTGGGTTGTGGTTGTCGATCATATCGTGATGTGGATTCGTTAAAAACCTGGTTTCTAGTGGTTGTTGTGCAAAGAGGGAATTGATGTGCTGAAATTTCGTTTTGAAGCCGTTTTGGTAGGTGTCCAGTATTTCTGTGATTGTGACTTCATTATTGGCCCAAATTGCGTGGGGTTTGTTTCATTGGGAAGTAGACACGATTTCCTTCACTTTAGGCACTGGTTTCACTAAATTTGAGTCAGTATAACTGGAGAAAACATTTTTACAAAATGGGTAAAAGAATATGAAAAACTGCATGAAACCGTATGGGTATAGGTTCAATGTTTTGTCCATAACTCTTTCCACCGAACTGGGTTTCGGATGATTCTTATCTCATTGTAAACCAGACTCACGGGGCTTCCATTTAGACACGGATTTCGTTTCATTTGGTTGAGAATTCAAAGAGAAAACTGGGTTACAATTTAGCTAACAGAAGCTTTCGAACTTCTGTACCCTGAGAGGTATTTTGCAAAACTGTACTTTTTGGGTACCTAAACAAATAAATAAAAATTATTTCTAGAAACTAGACATCTCAAGCTTTCCAGAGGATATTCGTTTGCAAAATTCCGACATCGTTTGATATGCTAAATTAATTGTCGGATTTCGTGCACAGTTGCTGAGAAATACTGCTCCTTAGCTGTTTAGTAAAATGGTCGAACGAATAGGACGTTGTGCTGGTTATTGTCGCTGCCCTTGTGTCCTGTGTGTGGGCGCGCCTAGTGCGTAAGTTCAGGCATTGTCTAGTGGTGCTGTGTACCAATTGTGGTGTTGCGTGTGTCTGTCGTGCTGGTGTTGTCTGGTGGTGCTGTGCGCCAATTTCTGTGCTGTGTGTGTGTTTTGGTTGTGCACGCTGTTTGGCGTGATGTGTACAGGTGATATGTGGCAGCTGTGATGCTGTAAACAGGTGAGAGTTACGAGGTAGCTGTGATGCTACGACACGTGGTATTTCTGTGCGATAATGATTTTGGTGGTATGGTATTTATTACTTAAATGCTCTGAGTATGTGTATCTATGCATGAATCATGAGTCGCATTGTCATATGCATCTTCGAGGTAGCTGTGATGCTACAACACGTGATTATTTTGGTGGTATGCCCGTCGTGGCCTTTTACGAGATCGGTACCGCATGCATATGCCTAGAGGGGTTGCATTCGTTCATGAGTCCATTTATAACGAGTGTTGGTATCTATTTACTAATGGAGTTTGTGCCTTGTGCCGTGATATGATGCATTGAATTCTATGTGCTTGCTGTGAGTTACCTGCTACTTATTTACTGCGGTCATTGCTTATTATTTCTGTTAATGCTCACCCCTTCTGCTTGGAATGTTGCTCTTACGTGGCAACGCTGCAGGTAACTGCGAGTGAAGGTCTCCGGCTTTCCTATCTTCTGTCGGGTCGTGTCGTCGCTCTGAAATGTAACACCGGGGGGGCGTAAACGCTATTCATTTATATTTCAATATGTATTTGAGACTTTGAGTTGTGGTTTAAGACCCTTTAATGTGAAGACGTGTTTTGATGATTATTTTTCCGCTGCTATGAGATTTCGAAACTATCTGACGTTATTAATTGAGATCGTTTTTGAGAGTAAAGTGTAACGCCTTTTTTAATATAGCGAAGTTAAATTGCGAAGAACTCTGATTTTATTTGAAATAAATGAGGTTTAGAAAAGGGTGTTACATTAGTGGTATCAGAGCAGTTCGGTCTGTCCGGCCGGTGGTCGAGTCGTCAAGTTGAGTTGCATTTGAGTTTTGTCACTCGTTTTTGATTTCTGTTTCTGTTGCAGTGTTGAAATGGCAGGACGAAACGATGCTGCACTTGCTGCTGCTATGCAGGCTATGGCTCAGGTTGTTCAGAATCAACAGGGTGATGCTGGTTCGCGCAGTCTGGCCACTTTTCAGAGGGAGAATCCTCCTACTTTCAAGGGCAAGTATGATCCTGATGGCGCGTTAGCATGGCTGAAGGAAATGGAGAGGATTTTCAGGGTGATGGACTGCACTGAAGCTCAGAAAGTCCGCTATGGTACTCACATGTTAGCTGAGGAGGCTGACGACTGGTGGTTGGAGACTAGGCAGAGGTTGGTGGCTGCAAATGAGGAGATCACTTGGGAAGTGTTCAACAGGGAATTTCTGAGAAAATACTATCCTGAGGATGTCCGCGGAAAGAAAGAAATCGAGTTCTTGGAGCTGAAGCAGGGTGGTATGTCAGTGACTGAGTATGCTGCCAAGTTCACTGAGTTATCCAAGTTTTATCCGCACTATGTTGGAGCTGCTGCTGAATTTTCGAAATGTATTAAGTTTGAGAATGGACTGCGGGCTGACATTAAGAAAGCGATAGGGTACCAGAAGATCCGGGTGTTTTCTGAACTAGTTGACAGCTGCAGGATATTTGAGGAAGACAGTAATGCCCATTCTAGGGTCATGAGAGATAAGCAGAGGAATTCCTCGGATCGTAGTAAGCCGTACGATGTCCCGAATGAAAAGGGGAAGCGGAAGGCCGCTGACGACACGAGAACAAGTGGGGGAGATGCTGCTGCTAGTGTGGTATGTTATAGGTGTGGGAAGGCTGGTCATAAGCGTCCAGACTGTCCAGGTGATGTGAAGAGATGCTTTAAGTGTGGCAAGGAGGGTCATATGGCAACTGACTGCGATCGTAAGGACGCACTCTGTTTCAACTGTGGAGAGGGAGGACACATTAGTGCGCAGTGTTCGAAACCAAAGAAAGAAAGGTCTACCGAAAAAGTGTTCGTTTTGGCAGGTGAGTCGTGAGTTTTTCCTTTTATGTTTTCGCTGCGTGCTGTGTTTGTATTTGGTGTTAGTTATCTGTGTTTTGTGGGTAGCGTAGAATTTCGAGGACGAAATTATTTAAGTGGGGGAGGGTTGTAACGCCCCAAAAAAAAAATAATTAACTGATTAATTAAATTATTAAAAATAAATTGGAGGTGAAATAGGAATTAATTAAGAGAATAATAAATAATATGACGAGGGAGGGGTTGATTTGGGAAAATGAGAGGGTGTAACTGTGAGCCCAGCGCGGGAGGGCCCACAGCTTAAACCCTAAAGTAATTGCGACTCTCCTCATTCTTCACAAGTGTGCGAAATTGAGAGAGTGAGAAGAGAGGGAGTGGTGCGCGGCTAGGAGAGAAGAGAGAAGAAGGAGAGGCGCGATTTCTTTCAAGGAGGAAGCCGTGTTCCGTTCGTGTGTTCGTGAGTTCGTGTTCGTGTCTCGTTCTTCATAATTTGGAGCTTACATCAATAGAGGTAAGGGTGGGTTTTAACACTAATAATGGGTTATGATGAGGGTATATGGGTAGTTAGGGTTTGGTTGGATTATTTGCGATGTTGGATTGAAATTGATGATGGTGCGATGTTGCTATTATTGTTATTTCGCATGATGTGTTGTTATTGAGTCTTCAATGGTGTTTGTCTTTATGTGATGATTGAGTTTGATGATATATGATGTTGATGATGATTCTTGATAATGGCGGGTGGGTTGTGGTTGTCGATCATATCGTGATGTGGATTCGTTAAAAACCTGGTTTCTAGTGGTTGTTGTGCAAAGAGGGAATTGATGTGCTGAAATTTCGTTTTGAAGCCGTTTTGGTAGGTGTCCAGTATTTCTGTGCTTGTGACTTCATTATTGGCCCAAATTGCGTGGGGTTTGTTTCATTGGGAAGTAGACACGACTTCCTTCACTTTAGGCACGGGTTTAGCTAAATTTGAGTCAGTATAACTGGAGAAAACATTTTTACAAAATGGGTAAAAGAATATGAAAAACTGCATGAAACCGTATGGGTATAGGTTCAATGTTTTGTCCATACCTCTTTCCACCGAACTCGGTTTCGGATGATTCTTATCTCATTGTAAACCAGACTCACGGGGCTTCCATTTAGACACGGATTTCGTTTCATTTGGTTGAGAATTCAAAGAGAAAACTGGGTTACAATTTAGCTAACAGAAGTTGTCGAACTTCTGTACCCTGAGAGGTATTTTGCAAAACTGTACTTTTTGGGTACCTAAACAAATAAATAAAAATTATTTCTAGAAACTAGACATCTCAAGCTTTCCAGAGGATATTCGTTTGCAAAATTCCGACATCGTTTGATATGCTAAATTAATTGTCGGAGTTCGTGCACAGTTTCTGAGAAATACTGCTCCTTAGCTGTTTAGTAAAATGGTCGAACGAATAGGACGTTGTGCTGGTTATTGTCGCTGCCCTTGTGTCCTGTGTGTGGGCGCGCCTAGTGCGTAAGTTCAGGCATTGTCTAGTGGTGCTGTGTACCAATTGTGGTGTTGCGTGTGTCTGTCGTGCTGGTGTTGTCTGGTGGTGTTGTGCGCCAATTTCTGTGTTGTGTGTGTGTTTTGGTTGTGCGCGCTGTTTGGCGTGATGTGTACAGGTGATATGTGGCAGCTGTGATGCTGTAAACAGGTGAGAGTTACGAGGTAGCTGTGATGCTACGACACGTGGTATTTCTGTGCGATAATGATTTTGGTGGTATGGTATTTATTACTTAAATGCTCTGAGTATGTGTATCTATGCATGAATCATGAGTCGCATTGTCATATGCATCTTCGAGGTAGCTGTGATGCTACAACACGTGATTATTTTGGTGGTATGCCCGTCGTGGCCTTTTACGAGATCGGTACCGCATGCATATGCCTAGAGGGGTTGCATTCGTTCATGAGTCCATTTATAACGAGTGTTGGTATCTATTTACTAATGGAGTTTGTGCCTTGTGCCGTGATATGATGCATTGAATTCTATGTGCTTGCTGTGAGTTACCTGCTACTTATTTACTGCGGTCATTGCTTATTATTTCTGTTAATGCTCACCCCTTCTGCTTGGAATGTTGCTCTTACGTGGCAACGCTGCAGGTAACTGCGAGTGAAGGTCTCCGGCTTTCCTATCTTCTGTCGGGTCGTGTCGTCGCTCTGAAATGTAACACCGGGGGGCGTAAACGCTATTCATTTATATTTCAATATGTATTTGAGACTTTGAGTTGTGGTTTAAGACCCTTTAATGTGAAGACGTGTTTTGATGACTATTTTTCCGCTGCTATGAGATTTCAAAACTATCTGACGTTATTAATTGAGATCGTTTTTGAGAGTAAAGTGTAACGCCTTTTTCAATATAGCGAAGTTAAATTGCGAAGAACTCTGATTTTATTTGAAATAAATGAGGTTTAGAAAAGGGTGTTACAGTGAGGATGGGGAAGGGATTAGAACGCAATTGGAATCGTTTGGAACGGTTTTAAACACTTTTTAAAAGAGGCTACCCGAAGGCCACGCACGGTCCGTGCCCAGGGGCGCACGACCCGTGCGTGTCTAAAAGACTTAAACAATTTTTAATCCGAAGGGAACGCACGATTCGTGCTTCTGAGGCGCACGATTCGTGCGTTGTCTAAAAATCCACCCAGGCTCCTTGCGAACAGCCAGCACGGTCCGTGCTTCCATAAGGCACGATCCGTGCGTGTTCAGCAGTAGCCCAGATTTTAAATTTTCTTACACAACGCCATTCCGTTCCGATTCCGATATACTTTCGATCGACACTTCCACGTCACACGTATACAAATACGGTCATAAACAGTCCAACAAGCATGACACAGCAATCAACACAACAATCATGACATCAAATCTTAATTCCAATCAAACGATCATATGACTCAGTGATTCAAACTCGAGATTTTCACAAAGCGGTTGCCGGTTTTAACAAAACGCGAATTAGATTCAGAATACATCACAATGACATTAATTCCCTAGTGAGTATAGACCTCACCTTTTCGTGACGATAATACACCCGACACCGAAACCTCGCAAACACGGACGAACGAAGACTCACGAACTCGCCCGGACTCGCTCCAACTTACTCACAACTGAAAACTTAGCTTCCCTAAGGCTTACACTCTGAACCCAGATTCTGAAATGACTCCCAAGTTGTTCAAACACGCGACCCGGGTACTAAAATTGGTTCCACAGCTCTCTAATTCAATATGCACAAGTTTGGATTTCAGTTTTGGCTAAGTGAAGCTTTGATGGTCAACAATGGTGATCTCAAGGGGGAGGAGGGGATGACTTTGAATTTGGTATCAATGAAAAGAAGGAGATGAGCTTAACACTTTGGTGGCAATGGATCAAACATGCATGAACATTTTGAGGAACTCTCCTCTCTTCTCTTTCCCTCTCCCTCTCACGCCTCACCCTCCCTCTTTCTCTTCTCAGTTTTCTGGAACTTTCACAAACTGAATGGGTGTTTTTCCTTTGGTTTAAGCTGACAAGGGGATATAAATATGGGGTATAGGGAAAAGACAATTCTGCCCCTCACTTACTAACTCCATTCCCTATGACTCCTTTCCACTCTAATTACTTTAACTTAACTTTAATTAATTATCAATCACACATAAAACTTATACTTAATCAGTCCAACAAATTTATTTCCATAATATTTTATTTTTTTAACAAACATAAATAATCACCAAAAATAATTCCATGCCAATATAATTAATGTAACATCCCCAATTTCGCTAATTTAAATTATTTAAATTAGCAAGAGGTCAAGATGATTAATTACGCATTTTTTTGATTAATTATCATATGGCGAGTTAATTGGGATTTTAAGCAAATAGGAGCGCAGGGGTATTTTCGTCTTTTTCACATATTTATGAGTTTCGGCTAAACCATCCTCCACGGAACATCCCTATATGCAATATGTGACCATTGTATAAGTATTGTGTGATAAAAATTGACTTAAGAAGAAATTAAGGAAGTTTAAGCAAAATTTGGACATAGGGGCATTATGGTCATTTTGCCCTTTAAGTGGTAACCCAGCTGAACCAGGCCAACACTCAGCCACAGTTTCATATTTCCAGAAATCCATTTTCAGAAGTAGGGAGAGCTGAGAGAGAGAGAGAAACCGTGAGGAGAGAGAGAGGGAAGAAATGAGAATAACTCCTTCAATTGTTCATGCATGTTTGAGATCCTTGTACCAATCTTTCCCATTCCTCTTCCTCTTCCCATTGATACAAGTTTCTGAACCAGCAACCCATCCCAAGCTCAGATTCTTCAATTTCGTTTTTGGTTCATGATGCCTACTTGGAAGCTTGCATGTCTAGCTTAGGAGTGGATTCAAGGTTTAAGAACTTGCATGATGGGCCTAGAGCAATATTCAGGTGCTAGGACAACAACATAATGGATTGAAGCACATTTGAGGAAGGTTCTGAAGCTAGAAGTGATTGGGATTCATTTTGGGTAGCTGATGGAGTGGAATTTCGAAGTTGAGATTGAAGTTGCAAGTGCAACACAAATTCTGGGTAAAAAACAGTTTGGGGACCCTTCAGTGATTGCATCGTATCTCCCAGTACACAACTCTGATGATCGTGATTCTTGTCTCTCTGGAAACTAGACACAGAGATCTTCATTTTGGGCACAAGAACCGTATGATGTCATGGAGAAATGAAGGAGATATCATGTCTCCAAGTTTCGGATTCAGACTCAAGCACTGTCCTGAACCAGTCACATTGTTTCGGGTGTATCTCCCAAGTTACTGGATGCATGTGTATGATCCTTTGACCATCAGAAAGTAGACAAAATTATCTACAGAATGGGCACTTGTTTGAAGGGTTTTGGCCACGATTTGACCAAGATATGCGTGTTACAAAACGGCTCACTGATTCTGGAAAACGGATGCGAAATTGGAAGTGTTGGTTCCTCAAATTTCGGATCGAATCGTCAAAGTTCGAGAGACGCCAATTCCGTAGTCAAGGAGGAAGTCCAGTAGCTAGATTTGTGATTGGTCTCTGTTCCGAAGTTCAGTTTCGAGAATCGGACGAGTTCGGTGCGAGTACGTGATTACGGGGATTGTTCGAGAGGTTACGGTTCGTGAGGACGTGATTTCTCGCGAGGTCGTCAAATCGGTGAGTTCTATACCCGCTTAGGGACGTTTTGTTGTCGAGTCATGTTATTTTCTGAAATGATACTATGGAAAATCCGCTTTGTGAAAACTTAACGAAAACGTTTTTATCGAAAAACCGTAAATCGCATAATTGCTCGAATTGATTGGATTGACGATTTATGATATATATTGTTTGACTGTTTAATCGCTTTTCCTGGTCTGGAATAATAACTGTTATGTCGGGATATCGATCGGAACGAAATTGGAATCGGAACGGAATGGAACTTACTCATGAAAAACCTATTTTCTGGAAAACAGACAGAGACGCACGGATCGTGTGCCTATGAGCACGGGTCGTGCGCCCCCATCTGATGCTGCATGAAATGAATTTTTAAACACGCACGGATCGTGCGCCTAGTCGCTCGGGTCGTGCGTATCTTTCTGGAAATTTTCTACAAACTGTTCAACCACGCACGGGTCGTGCGCCTACACGCACGGGTCGTGTGAGACTCTCTGACCTACAATTTCAAAGTACCTTTTTATCCATTCCAAATGATTCCAATCCTCTTCTAATCCATTCCCCAAGGTCCCACAATAATGAAAAGGTAACGATGATATGAGATTGAGCATGTTCGATAGAAAGATTGTGTGTTATGAATAAAAATGGAAAACCGCTCTTAGAGAACGCGAGAGTGAAAATGTCAAAGAATGATAATAACACACGGTACTTGACTAATATTATACACTGTAATTGACTGATATGGTACACGGTACTTGACTAATATTATACACTGTAATTGACTGATATGGTACACGGTACTTGACTAATATTATACACTGTAATTGACTGATATGGTACATGGTACTTGACTGGAATGACTAACAGCCCATTGCGGGTACACAGACTGAAAATGTATAATAAATACAAGAGGAAAAAGGGTGACGACCCTAAGAGGTTAGCATACTAGGGGAGGGGAAGTCATGAGCCCCAAAACCTAGACTCAAGAATGTTTCCCCTGCTAGAAATAGCGGGATGGGTTCACCAAAAGGTCAAGAGATGCCTATAAAATAGGTAGACTGAGGTGTTATGCTAAAAACATGGAACAAAGATTGCATGCTTCATGTGTCGCTTAGGAGGGCCATGAGCATGAAGGTTACAGGAACTAAATGTATTTCCACGTGGTTGCTTTTTAGGACCACGAGTTCAAAACAAGGCATAATGAACCGTTAGAGATAGTAAGGGGTCTCGATAGGACTCACTGAGATAATGTTTATCTCACCCTTCATATTTGTGGTTTTTACAGAGAAACAGGGAAAAGCAAAGGCGATAAAGAATGGTTAGCTGGTACGACTCTCGGAGTCATGGAAGATCTAGTTTTCATGTTTTAGACCTTTATCCCAATTATTGTTTCGATGTTTCGATTGTATAACTTCAGTTGTTTAAGTTGTAAAATCGTTTCCGCTACTTTATGTTTTGAGTATTGAACACCAGGATTATGTATAAGTCTTGAGTTTGAACTTAAGCATTTCAGGAAGTTTATGAGGTTCAGAGAACCAATCGATATGTATTATCGAATGTTTTAGTTGTGTTCAATATTTCAATAACAGGAAGTTACTCTGATGTATGCCATTTAGTGCATTTCGGTAGTTCTATATATTAGAATTTATCGGGGTGTTACAATTAAAATAGTAAAAAAAATAGGGGATGTTACAATCACCCCAACTTTTAAAAAATTTTGTCCTCAAAATTGGACTAAGATATACCTTTCGCCGAACCATCATCAGCTTTGCCTTTCTGAGCGTCCATCATATAGATTCTTCCGCGGGCGGGGGTGGCCTGCTCCTCTCTACTCCTCTTCTTCGCCGGACACTCATTAGCGTAATGCCCTTCTCCTTTGCAATAATAGCACTCAGTTGATCCCAGACGACACGCTCCACTATGAGGCTTTCTGCATTTCGCACACTTGCCGATCCTTGGAAATTCAGACACCACTGCTTGCTTTCCTTTGTTGGAGTTACCCTTCGGCTCCTCACTTGGGGTTGGGAATTCCAATGCCTTTTTCTTTTCCTTCCGATACGCTTTCCTTTCCTTATACAATCTGTTGAGATCCGCTTCTGCAACATATGCTTGTTGCACCAATCCAGCGTAACTGGTCATAGCATAAGAGCTAAGACCTTGGGCCACATCAGCACGAAGACCTGCCCTATACATCTGCATCTTCCACTCATCATTCGGCGCATGCTTTGCTAACTGATAAAACTGAGACAGCCTTTCAAACTTGGCAGTGAACTCTCCTACTGACATCTCTCCTTGCCTCAGATTAACAAACTCGGCTTGCTTGCTTAACTTCATCACCGGAGAGAAAAAGTGACCAATAAACATGTCCTTAAAGTTGACCATGGTGACCGGAGTTCCCTGATTCACCATCAAATCATGAGCATTGGTCCACCAGGTTTGAGCATCTTCCTCGAACATATGGGCGGCAAAAAGAACCTTCTCTTCTTCGCTGCATTGAAGAGTCCTAAAAATCTTCTCCATCGAATCCAACCAGAAATGTGATACCATTACCTCAGGCCCGCCTTTGAAACTTTGAGGATTCAACTTCTGAAAACGAAAGTAAGTCCTATTCGGATCTTCCAGAGGAGGTTGTTGAACATTCGGTTGTTGCTGATTCATCCTCTCATGATGCATCTGGGCCATTTGAGCCATCTGCTGCTGCTGCATTTGCATCATGTCATTCATCATCTTCTATTGCGTCTCGATGACATTCTGCATCCATTCGGAATGAGGATCGACGGGGACGCTTCTCCTACTTCCACCAGCCATGATTCTGCAAAATATGCACAAAGTGTTTAGTTGATCAGGCTAAACCTCTAAAAGCATACTAAGAGGAATCACACTTAGAGGACATAAGAGACTCTTGAATTCTAAGCCCGACTAGGTCGAACTGCTCTGATACCAATTGTAACACCCCAATAATTTCTAACTTGTAGAAATCACTGAAATGCACTACTGGCATATATCAGAGTAACTTCCTTTTTAAATACTGAACACATACTAATACTCGATGCTAAAAACCCATCAAGTTCGCTTACATAACTTAACATAAAATACATAAAGCGTTCTTACATCACTCAACTAGTGTTCAGTACCAAAATAGAAAGTCTGCGGAAGCGATTTACAACTTATAAAACAAGTCGTACCATCGTACATCTATGATATTGAATGAAAATACAGAAGTACATAGTATAACGAAATAAACAGCGTCAGCAACTCCTCAAGCGTCTCCATGACCATGCCTCATCGTCTTCAACTTAGCCTGCAACTCTGAAAAACAACAACATGGATTGGGTGAGACAACTTGTCTCAGTGAGTTCTATCGAGACCCCTTACTAACTCTCTCGGTTCAATTATGCTTGATTCATTATTCTTAACTCATAAATCATAGTCCTCAAAATTGACTATGTGGCTGAACTAACGTTGTCCTCATAACCCACAAGTCGGGTACGAGAGGCAACACATAACTGAAAACTGATTTTTAGCGTGTCACCGGTCACTTGGCAAAATAAGCTCCCGGTGAACCCATACCACTAATCACTAGTGGTCCCCTCATGGGGCCTAGGTTCATAGGGCTCATGACTTCCCCTCCCCTAGCACACTAAACTGAACTAGGGTCGTCACCCTAACCCGATGTATATATTTTAATATACCTGAACATGAACTTAACAATGATCCTTGAACATAACGATGGCATTATTCTTAACATGATCTTATCATTAGGTGATCTCACACGGTACTACTAACGTTATTAAATTAACCTATAACTATCAATTACCTATTCCACATCATAATGTATCGCCCATACTCAACATTATGATAACCTAGCTTAGTCATAATCAATCTCATAACGTCAACATGATTCGGAACATTAATTAACATCAATCACAGTCAATTTCATGGCAATGGTACTATAACATCAATGGGTGAGGATGGGGAAGGGATTAGAACGCAATTGGAATCGTTCGGAACGGTTTAAAACACTTTTTAAAAGAGGCTACCCGAAGGCCACGCACGGTCCGTGCCCAGGGGCGCACGAACCGTGCGTGTCTGAAAGACTTAAACAATTTTTAATCCGAAGGGAACGCACGATCCGTGCTTCTGAGGCGCACGATCCTTGCGTTGTCTAAAAATCCACCCAGGCTCCCTGCGAACAGCCAGCACGGTCCGTGCTTCCATAAGGCACGATCCGTGCGTGTTCAGCAGTAGCCCAGATTTCAGTTTTTCTTACACAACGCCATTCTGTTCGGATTCCGATATACTTTCCGATCGACACTTCCACGTCACACGCATACACATACAGTCATATACAGTCCAACAAGCATAACACAACAATCAACACAACATTCATGACATCAAATCTTAATTCCAATCAAAAGATCATATGACTCAATGACTCATACTCGATATTTTCACAAAGCGGTTGCCGGTTTTCACAAAACGCGATTTAGATTCAGAATACATGACAATGACATTAATTCCCTAGTGAGTATAGAACTCACCTTTTCGTGACGACAATACACTCGACCCCGAAACCTCGCGAACACGGACGAACGGAGACTCACGAACTCGCCCGGACTCGCTCCAACTTACTCACAACTGAAAACTTATCTTCCCTAAGGCTTACACTCTGAACCCAGATTCTGAAATGACTCCCAAGTTGTTCAAACACCGACCCGGGTACTGAAATTGGCTCCACAGCTCTCTAATTCAACATGCACAAGTTTGGATTTCAGTTTTGGCTAAGTGAAGCTTTGATGGTCAAAAATGGTGATCTCAAGGGGGAGGAGGGGATGACTTTGAATTTGGTATCAATGAAAAGAAGGAGATGAGCTTAACACTTTGGTGGCAATGGATCAAACATGCATGAACATTTTGAGGAACTCTCCTCTCTTCTCTTTCCCTCTCCCTCTCACGCCTCACCCTCCCTCTTTCTCTTCTCAGTTTTCTGGAACTTTCACAAACTGAATGGGTGTTTTTCCTTTGGTTTAAGCTGACAAGGGGATATAAATATGGGGTATAGGGAAAAGACAATTCTGCCCCTCACTTACTAACTCCATTCCCTATGACTCCTTTCCACTCTAATTACTTTAACTTAACTTTAATTAATTATCAATCACACATAAAACTTATACTTAATCAATCAAACAAATTTATTTCCATAATATTTTATTATTTTAACAAACATAAATAATCACCAAAAATAATTCCATGCCAATATAATTAAAATAGTAAAAAAATAGGGGATGTTACAATATGGATGATCTTTCAAGTGAGAAGTGGAAGCATTTATATAGCCTTGGAGGTTTCCTTCAAGTGAGGTTTTGCTTGGAGATCAAGTTAACCTAAGGAGGGTTAACCATGGTTACTTTTCAAAACTTTGATGAAGGGGATTGAGTCCAAACATTCAACTTCAAAGAGTGGTCCAATCGTGGAAGGCCATGTGTCCCTTATGAATGACCCTTCATGATGGTCTTCTATTGTAGGCGCCTCCTTTTGCATGTTGGCATGTGCCTCCATGTGACTTGTGACTAAGCATGATGCCATTGAGGTGTTTATGCATTGGTTTGGTTTGAGGTGCTTCCAATGTTGGGTAATCTGTCTTTAGTGCAGGATGGTGCAGATGCACCTTAGTGCAGTTGCTCTATTGTAAATGTATTTAGTGCAGATGCACTGTTGTTAATGCTTTTAGTGCAGATGCACTGTTGTTTTCCTGGTGCAGGTGCATCAACTGCAGGTGCACTGAACAAACATATCAAACATACCAATATATATACAAAGTGATGAATTATGAATGACATTCATCTTGAAACCATAATTTTTGTTATTTTATTCATATATCAATATTTAACACATATTACACTTGATTTCAAGCAATTAGTTATGTTTAGATGCATAAATAACTCTATATAAAATAGAGTTATCACACCCCCAAACTTAAATCGTTGCTTGTCCTCAAGCAATGACAAAAACACTATTAAGATTTTTATAATCAAGAAGAATAGATCAGCTTATATCTTTTCAAAAAATGATCTTGCATTTTATGAACTTCATTTTCCTAGAAAATTTTGTCTTTGTGCTTTTGATTTTCCAATCATCCAAAGTTATTAAAACTCATTAGTGTGAGTGTGTGTCTCCCTGAGAATCAATCAGTTCCAAAACTAAGTAAAAAGTTTCTCTTAGCCTTTGGAAAATTTTAGATCATGTTTGGTCAAAGCAAAGGTGTTTCAAAATATAGACTAGACTAACAACATCTTCAAGACTTGGGGGGCTTTAAGTACAACAAAGGACTTTGGTTGAGTAAATGCACTATTCTTATTTTTGGTGGTTCTTTTCTTTGGTGCAGATGCACTTGGGTGCAGGTGCACTGGGTATTTTTGTGAAGTACAGAAGCACTGAACTTTTTGTAACAGTGCAGGTGCATTGAGTGCAGCTGCACTTGAAACTATATTTCAAAACTTGTAGCATATATTGCCCTCCTCACTGACCTTCTTATGCGTACTTTTTTCTTTGGTTTGCTTTTCTTTTCTTCTTTTTCTTTCTTTTCTTTTGACTTTTGATACTTTTCTTTTCTTTCAGACCAAATGCACTTATTGGAATAGGTTCAGTTAATGCTTTAGGCAAATATAGCTAGTTATAACATTTTGACTCTTTTGTAGTGATTTTGGTAACCTATTGCATTGACCATTCTAAGTTTTTCATACTTTGCCTTAGTATTCATAAAAACTCACCCAAACTTAATTCTTTATGCTCTTCTATATTTTTAGTAAAAATTTGTTTTTGACCTTGGCTTTCTAAAAATTCCTTTTTGCATCAGATAGCTTCTCAAATAGCAAGGTTCCTTTCAAAACTCAGCTTTGCTGTGTTTGAAGTAATAATAACAATGGTCATTTCTGGAAAAACAAGGCTCTTTTCTTTTTCTTTCTTTCCTCATTAAAAAAAATTGAGTTCATAAATAAGCATTTGTCTAAGATTTTTGAAAGAGAATTCAAGCTGATCATGCTTCAAAATCATTAAATGTTATTTGAGACAATTTTAATGTTCTTCAACTAAAGCTTATGCACCTATTGTTTTTGTAAAGGAATGCAATTGAAAACAGTTTTCTGCATTTCAAAAGAAGCTTTGTTGAGGGTATGATTTAAAAAGAACATTTAACTACTGGCAAATAGGCAAACAATACATAACAAAAGCAGACACACATATTTTAAACACACATACTTTAGTTAAACACACACATGCAAAAAGTGCTCCCCCAACTTAAAGTTGAGCAGTGTCCTCACTACTCTAAGTTGAATTCAAAAAGGCCTTTTGTCCAAAAATGGGGAGAGGGGTTAGGACATGTGGGACAAACCAAACATATTAAACAAAGTACTTTAAGGAAATTAATTGAAAAACATTAAAGTTTACTCATTAAACAAAGTACATTGATGCTGGTATAGCGGTGACCTTTGGTCTTGCTGGAACTTGGGTTGCAACTGCATCTGATGCAGGTGCATCAGACTGCCCTATTGCTGGTGGTTTGTCAGCTTGGTCATCCTTTGGCAGTGCAGGTGCATCAAATGCAACTGCACTGAACAGCACTAGTTCCTTTGCCTTTTCTACAGGTTGCTCTCCAACTGAAACCTCAGCCTCCTTTACTTGTTCTTTCTCAGTGGTTTGGTCTTTCATAGTTGTCTCTTCCTCCATTGTGTCAGCACCAGTAGTTTCTATGGTTATCTCCTTCTTAGCAGATTGGTCTTTATCTTGATTATTCTCAAGACCTCCTAAACCTGGGTCCTTTTGCACAGCTTGCACAACTGGAGCACCTTGCTTGAAAAATTTCTGGGTATTCCCCAGTTCTTCTCTCTTTTTAGCAGCAAGTTCTTCCAAGACCAGTCTCACAGTATCTTCCTTGTTCTTTGGAATCATTGTCACTGCAGGGATTTGCTGGGGGTGCATCTGCACTAGGTGCAGATGCACTAGGTGCAGATGCACCAGTTGTCATCTGTTCAGGATCTCCTTCCTGCTCCCCCTCAAAATTGGTTTTTGTCTCCTCTTCAAGGGTGGTTTCCTTAATAACCTGCAATTGCTCAAAAACAATGTTAGAAGGAACAGGGATTGGTCCAGTATGGGGTGTTGGATCTTTCTTTTGAGTAGGGATGGGTGATGGTAATTTTTCTAGTGTGTTTTGTTTTTCTGGTTGTTCTTTTTGGGTGGATATTGGTGATGGTGGTTGGGTGGGTGTTGGTGATTTCTTCTGTGGTGATGGGGGATTTTGGGGTGGAGTTGGTAATTTGAGTGGGCTGTGTTCTAGACTTTTCTGTGCAGGTGCATCTGGTGCAGCTGCATCAACAGGTGATTTTGGTGGTGATGGTGGAGTGGTTTCTGGTTGTGGTTGGGGATATGTTTGTGTTTGAGTTTGTCTTGTTTTCGTAGCATACTTTGTTCTAGCCACCTCCTCCTTGTTCAATTCTTCCTCCGTCCCATTTTCTTCGCTCTCTTTATCTTCTTCGTTGCTTTCAGACTCATCTTCCTCTACTCCCTTTTCAATGTCTTGTACTGCCTTTTTGGCCACAGGATCTTCTTCATTGTCCTCCATTTCTTCACTCATTAGTTCAGGTTCCTCCTCAATAATTTTCTTCTTCCCTTTTTGCTGTTTCTTAGTTACCGTCTTTCTTTTCAGATTCTTTTCCTTCTTACTTTCTTTCTCAACATCTTCTTCTTCCATTATTTCTTCTTCTTCTTTTTCCTCCTCTCCTTCACTCTGAAATACCCAAGTTGGGAACACTGGGGTTTCTAGTTGTGATGGCACCTGAGATATTTCCATTAACCTAAGTCGCATCCATTCATGTTGTTCCTGCAGGAATTTCCAAACTGCCTGGTGCTTCTGCACTAAATGCTCTTGCACTAGGCTAGTTGGTTCCTTCATAATCTTAGTTCTTTCCTTCATCTCAGCAGATAATGTGCCAGGTGGAAACTGTAACAGCCCAGGTCCAACGCATTGGCCACCCCGGCACTGTTACCTCACGGTCTTCTCTACCCCTCTTGTAGAATTTTTGCCTTCCGTGGGAATCGAACCTTGCACCTGAGCTCAATTGGTAGTGGGAGGTGTGTTTAACTTGCACTTATGCCTCAGGTGCAAGGTTCGATTCCCACGGAAGGCAAAAATTCTACAAGAGGGGTAGAGAAGACCGTGAGGTAACAGTGTCGGGGTGGCCATTGCGTTGGACCTGGGCTGTTACAGAAACTTCCTCTGTTGCTGTTCACTTGCACTAATTTCAACCCCTTGCTTCATGCAAAGTTCATTAATCAAACATGGAAAGAAAAGAAATCCATCTTTATTTGTCGAACAATCCAAAATTTGCTTATTAATTATTCTCCATATATCCACATTGTCATTAGTTAAGATTATATCCAAAAGGATCAATCTATCCTTAGAAAGTGTGTATGTGTGTGATGTAGGAAGAATGGAGCAATCAACAAAGAGATACCAGTTGCCTAGTTCAGGGATAATCTGTGTGAGTGATTTTATCCCATTTGGAATTCTCTACTGCTATTCTAGCCTCTACTCTTTCCATGTCTTTCTTTCTATATTTTTCCACTTTTTCTTCAAATTAGTACCATTATAAAACATATTATAATGATCATTAATTATTTTTGCATCAAAGTAATCCCTTCTGCCTCTAACTGATGAGTGGTTCAAAATTTTACCTCATTTATTATCTTGAATTCCTGAGTAGAATTCCCTCACAATCTGCTCCAAATAAAATGCCCTGTGCTGTACGAACAAGTCCCAATGCTGATTGGTTATGGTTGACATGAAATTGGGATGAGCCTTCATCAGATTATACCCTCGTTCAGGTAGGAACTTCATTTCCCAGAAATGAGCAAAATCAGGGTTCACAGTGATTGAAGCGGGTGCAAATGCACTGGGTTGCTTCTTTGAAATATGCCTTGATTATGGATCTGTATCAGTTGGGGTTTTGCCTGAAGCCTTGATTGTGCTTTGTTTGCGACCCATTTGAACGAGTTTGCAAAAAATTTGTGGGAAATTTTTGGAAAAAAACTTGCGAGAGGATGAAGATGGGTGTTACAGAAATTTGGAATTTTTTTTTAGATGAGAGAAAGTGATTGGTGAGGTTTACGGTTTTGTGAGAGAGAGGGTAATTGTGGGTGAGAAAACGGTAGCCTTGAGAAATTGGGACAGTTTAAAGAGGTGAATGAGTTAGTGGTTGATTGATTTGATGGGTGGAGTAGCCGTTAGGGGTATGTGGAATTGCATGCAATAAGACACGTGGGAGTCTAGGTGGGACAACTCAACGTCTCAGCCACTAATCATGATTAAACATTGTTGTGCTGGCATTTTTGAAAAGTTTTTCAAGACCCAAGTGAATTTTTTGAATTATTGGTGCAGGAGCACTGAGGAATGAGAGGTGCAGATGCATCTAGGGGTAGATACACTGAAACCTGTGTTCCTACGAAACACTTGAAAACATCAAATTGAACAAAAAATAGGAAAATTAATATTCTAATAACATGGGTTGCCTCCCATAAGCGTTTGTTTTAAGAGTCTTCCAGCCTGACTATCTCTTTATCTTAGAGATTTTAAAAATGTGTGGTGAATTTATCCCTCACCACATGCTCGCCATAGTACATTTTTACTCTTTGCCCATTTACCTTGAAAGTGGTATTTGTGGCTGCGTCATATAAATCAACTGCACCATGGGGGTAGATTTTGACTAACTTAAATGGTACTGACCATCTAGATTTATGTTTTCCAGGTAACAACTTCAACCTAGAGTTATATAACAAGACCATTCCTCCTTCTCTAAGTTCTCTCCTTTGGATTTTCTTGTCATGCCATGCTTTGGTTTTTGCTTTGTAAATTTCTGCATTCTCATAAGAGAATTGCCTAAATTCTTCTAATTCATTTAATTCCAAAAACCTTTGTTCACCTGCTTTGTTGAGATCAAAATTTAAAATTTTGATAGCCCAATATGATTTGTTCTCCAACTCAACAGCTAGATGGCATGCTTTGCCATAAACTATCCCATAGGGGGACATACCTAATGGAGTTTTAAATGCTGTTATGTATGCCCATAATGCTTCATCTAAGTGTAAAGACCAATCTTTTCTTGCTGGTCCAACCATTTTTTCAAGCATTCTTTTAATTTCCCTATTTGATAATTCAGCTTGTCCACTTGTTTGTGGGTGGTAGGCGGTAGCAATTTTATGTTTAATCCCATATTTTGCAAGAAGATTCTCAATGAGTTTATTGCAAAAATGTGAGCCTTCATCATTGATGATTGCTCTTGGGGTGCCAAATTGTAATACCCCAATTTTTCGTTAATTAAATTATTTGACGTGAAAATATATTGAGTGATTTATTTAGTTGGTGAAAGCTAATTAAATTGAAATTGACTTGCTTGGATAATTAATTAATTCAATTGAGTGTCTAGTTGAGTTAAGCTCATCAAATTTAGGGTACTTAGAGCTGTTAGGAGTTATAAGGAATAGGATGGGTAAGTGAAGGACAAAACCGTCTTTTAACATGGCTTATATTTAAAACATTCTTCAGCTGAAACCCAACACTTTCTCCTCATTCTTCAACATTCTGAAACAGCAACAAGATTGAGAGGGAGAGGAGAGGAAAGCGCGAGGGAGAAGAAGAGGAGAGGAGAGTTCCTCAAAATTCCTTGCATGTACAATCCGATTTCACCATTAGTTTCAGTATTCTATCCTCTCTCCATTGATGCAATTTTCGAAACCATCCTCCTCCTCCTCCATAAATCACCATTTAAGGCATATCCAAGCTTCACCCAGCCATACAAATTCAAGTTTGAGGGAGAAGAAGGGTTCAACAGAAAATTCTGGGCAAATCCCGTTTTACCCACCTTCAGTGTTTCGTTCGTATCTCCCTGTACTGACCTCGGATTCAGTTGATCTTTATTTCTTTAGAAACTAGACAGAAAATTCTCCAGTTTAGACCCAAGAACCATCTGATTTCACTGAGAATGTAGGGAGATATCACCTTCCTAAGTTTCGTTTCCAGAATCAGCTTCAGTCTTGACCCAGCTTCATTGTTTCGGTTGTAACTCTCTGGATATAGGATGCATGTGGTTGAAACCTCCACCATCAGAAACTAGAGAAAAATCCCTTCACCGTAGACCCTCGTTTTGCTAAGTTTGGTTGAGATTTGAGTGAGTTACGCTCGTTGCAAATTGGCGTTTAGTTGCTGGAAACAGCAGGAGCAGATTCCGTTAGTTCGTGTTCGAGAAGTTTCGGTGTCGGGTGTATCGTCGTCACGAAAAGGTGAGTTCTCTACTCACTAGGATTAAAATTGTATGTGTTGTGAATTCTAGATCGAGTCTCGCGTTTAAGAAAATCTGGTGTGAAACCGTTTTTGCGTAAATATCGTTTGAATCATGAGATTGATTGAATTGTTGGACTGAAACTTATGAATTGGCATGTCATGATTATTGAATAATGTGTGCTGGTTGTTGACTGTGTTTTATGGGCCGGTAAAGTGGAAGTATCGATCGGAAAATGTATCGTAATCGGTTTGGGATGATATCGTTACGAAAATGCAAGTATCTGGGTTACTGAGACACACGCACGGATCATGCGTTATGGGAGCACGGATCGTGCTGTGTGTTCGCAGGTAGCCTGGAAATGGTTTTGGACATCGCACGGATCGTGCGTATGGGCGCACGGATCGTGCGCTCTGTTCGGTGTAAAATGAATTCAATTTCTCAGTCACGCACGGGTCGTGCGCCTCCGGAGCACGGACCGTGCGTGGTCTTCGGGTTGCATATTTTAAAAAGTGTTTTAAAACATTCCGAACGATTCCAACTGCTTTCTAATCCTTTCTTCCACCTTCCCCAATGATACTATAATTGAATTGCTCTGAATTGAGTGGTAATTGACTGTGATTGGATCCAGGTTATGTTAGTACCATATGATTGGTTATGTTTGGATTATGTTCAGGTTAAGTAAATGCTCATGTGATTGACCATTGGTTTCATGTTATGACTTTGTGATTGATGTATTGTGTTGGACTGACTGGTTTAGTAAGATCGATAAGTTAAGTTAGCAAACCTTAGTAATCCATGTGAGATCACTAAATTATAAGATTAAGTTGATAATTAGACCACCTAATGTTAAGAATAAGATTAGGTCAAGATAAGGCTCAGTGAATGAGTAGATGTTCATGTTAAAGCTCAGTGAATGAGTAGGCTTTCAGGTTAGGCTCAGTGATTGAGCAGTTTTCATTGTTCATTGTTATTGTATATTGTATATGCATCATTGTTTAGGCTCAGTGATTGAGCTTAGTTCATTGTTAGGGTGACGACCCTATTTCAGATTAGTGTGCTGGGGGAGAGGAAGTCATGATCCTTATGAACCTAGGCTCCATCAGGGACCCACTAGTGATTAGTGGGGACGGGTTCGCCGGAAGCTTATTATGCCAAGTGACCGGTGACACGCTAAGAATCATTGTTAGGCTCAGTGATTGAGCATAGTTCATTGTTAGGCTCAGTGATTGAGCATAGTTCATTGTTAGGCTCAGTGATTGAGCATAGTTCAGCCACATAGTCCACTTTGAGGACTATGAGTTAGAATCAGAATAATGAATCAAGCATAATTGAACCGAGAGGATTAGTAAGGGGTCGCGATAGAACTCACTGAGACAAGTTGTCTCACCCAATCCATTGTTGTTGTTTTTCAGTTAAGCAGGGAAAGTTGAAGACCGTGAGGCATGGCTATGAAGATGCTTGAGGAGCAGCCGCTATCCTTATTTCTTTATGTCTTATATTTCAGTTTCCCTTGTATCTCTGTATTTTGTATTCAGTATCTTAAGACTACTCGATTGTACGACTTATGTATTTCAAGTTGTGAATCGCTTCCGCAGACTTTCGGTTTTGAGTATTGAACACTAGTTGAGGGTGTAAGGACCGACTTTATTTATAGACAGTTCAGTTATTTTAAGCAGCGTTTGATGAGTGATTCATCGAAGTTTAGTATGTGTTCAATATGTTAAAAGGAAAGTCACTCTGATGTATGCCAGTAGTGCGCTTCGGTAATTTCTACAAGATAGAAATTAACGGGGTGTTACACAAATCTTGTAAAAATGTTTCTTAGAAGGAATTTATTAACTGATTTGGATTCATTATTAGGCAATGTTACTGCCTCTACCCATTTGGACACATAATCAACAGCTACCAAAATATATTGATCGCCAAAAGAAGATGGAAAAGGAACCATGAAATCCATGTCCATACATCAAAAAGTTCAATTTCTAAAATATTGGTTCTAGGCATTTCATGTCTTTCAAAAATATTACCTGCTCTTTGATATTTGTCGCAAGTTTCGACCATTAAATATGCATATTTAAACAAACTAGGCCAATAATAACCAGACTGTAATACCTTAGCTGCTGTTCTTGTGCTTCCAAAGTGACCTCCATATGGTGCAGCATGGTAGTGCAGGAGCACTACTTGCTGTTCTTCTTCAGGGATGCAATTCCTCATTAACTGGTCTGGACACATCTTATAGAGAAATGGATCATCCCAATAATATTGTTTGACTATGTGGAAAAATCTCCTTCTTTGTTGGTAAGTCATATCCACTGGTACCACCTTGCTCACAAGAAAGTTGACTAGGTCAGCAAACCATGGTGCAACTGCATTAGATGCACTTGCACCGGGTGCGGGAGCACTGGGTGTTATTAAAGTAATTGCTAACAGTTTTTCATCAGCAAAGTCACTAGCATCACACATCAATTCAAAAGGCCTGCTCCAATCTGGTGTAACAATCACTGGTGGAGTCACTAATGCTTTTTTGAGCCTTTGGAATGCTTCCATACATGGTTGATCAAAGTTAAAAGGTGCGTCATTTTGTAAGAGTGTACATAATGGCTTGGATATCGTTGAAAAGTCCTTGATAAATCTTCTGTAGAAGCCTGCATGACATTTGAAGCTCCTAATTCCTTTGACTGTTGTTGGAGGTGGTAGTTTTTCAATGACCTCAATCTTGGCTTTATCCACTTCAAGACCATTCTTTGACACTTTATGACCCAACACAATGCCTGCTTGTAACATGAAATGGCACTTCTCCCAATTGAGCACTAAATTTGTTTCCTCACATCTTTGGAGAATTTTTTCTAAATTTGACAAACATAACTGAAATGTCACTCCAAAAAATGAGAAATCATCCATGAATACTTCCATTGATTGCTCAATGAAATCAAAGAAAATGGACATCATGCACCTTTGGAATGTTGCAGTTTGACAGAACTTTCTGCCTGTTCGCGCCTAACTTGCGCTCCAGCGCGACTTCAGCGCAGTTTGACAGAATTTCAGCAACCAAACACTGTTTTTCGTTTCGCGATAACTTTTGATCCGGGAACCCGATTGAGGCGTTCTAAGATGCGTTGGAAAGCTTATTCAGAGGCCTAACTGAATATTCTATTTTTAAGGCAAAATGAACTGTTTTGATATTGAAAATTTTGTTGAAAAGTGTCGAGTTAGTATGCGAGAGCGAATGTGGACTTAATGTTTTTATCGAAAAGAAAGCGGACTATGAGTCCTATTTGATATTGTATAAATGACGCGGGATGATTGTTAAATCATCTAAACCGGTCTATGGTACGTTCTATTTATTGAACTATGTAACTGACGCGGGATGATTATTATTTAAATCATCTAAAACGGTCTATGATTCACGATATATAAATTATATCGAATATAGGAGTTAGCCCAAATGCGGGTGGATATATATATATACTATATCGAGTTTGGGTGACGACCCATGTTAACATACTAGGCGGGGCAGTCATGATCCCTTACCCTAGGCTCCGTGCCATTAGGAAACACTATTGGTTATGGGGTTCATCGCAGCTTAGCGTTCGCGCAGTCGGTGTTATGTTAAATTGTTGTTGTACGATTCATCGCAGCTTAGCGTTCGCGCAGTCGGTGTCGTACAGTGCGGTTCATCGCAGCTTAGCGTTCGCGCAGTCGGTGCCGTACCAAGTTATAACCGGTTAGCCGCAGCTTAGCGTTCGCGCAGTCGGCAGTATATTAAAAAGTTTGTGCTGCGTTCATCGGGATTAGCAAGTGGTTTGCAGTCGGTGGTACGTAGAAAGGCCTAGGATGTTAGTTCATCGGGATTAGCAAGTGGTTTGCAGTCGGTGTCCTATTAGATCGAAGCCTTATTGTATGGTACACCGGGATTAGCAAGTGGATTGCAGTCGGTGTCGTGTCAAACCTTAAAAATGTTTTAAACGGACCGAGAGTGTTAGTAGGGGTTCCGGTAGAACTCACTGAGATTGTATCTCACTGTTTAATTGTTGTTGTTTTACAGATAAGCAGGGACAGAAGAAACCTCAGAGGCACGAGTAGGTGGCCCCGGAAGGAGAATAATGACTTAGCTTTATGTTCAAGTTTATTTTCCTTCTGTTGCGATGTATTACAACACTATGGCATTAGTGTTTTGTTTATCTTTTTCCGCTTTCTTGTATGACTCTGATTACCAGTTGCTGACAGTTATGGTCTGTGTACCGTATGATCTTATTTGTGTATAAGATGGTCATGTTGTATTTCAGCAAAATTTTATGTTGGTATTCAGTGTCTAAACAGGAAATTATTATCTCTGATGTTTATATTTTGGCACACTTTGGTATTTTTACAAGTTAAATATACCTGGGTGTTACAGGTATATTTAACTAGTTTAGATTTGGCGAACGTTCAGGTCGTGAATGACTTTCTGGATGTTTTCACGATGAAGTTTCTTCTGAACCTCCAGAGCGAGAGGTAGAGTTTACTGTAGAATTGGTTCCTAGCACGGGATCAATGTCTATTGTTTCTTATTGAAGGTTTCTTGAGAATTAAAGGAAGTGGAGTCTCAACTTGAAGAGTCGATGTTAAAGAAATTCATTCGACCGAGTGCTTCTCTAAGGAGTGCTCTGGTGTGGTTAGTCGAAAGGAAAAATGGTAGCGTGAGATCGTGCATTGATATCGACAACTCAACAAAGTGACGATCAAGAATAAATATCCCTTGCCAAGGATAGACGAATTGCTTGAACAATTTGAGGCGCTGCTGTGTTTTCTAAAAATTGATCTAAGGTCGGGCTATCATCAAATAAAGGTACGGGCCTTAGATATTCCGAAGACAGCTTTCCGTACTAGGTATGGACATTACGAGTTCGTGGTGATGCCCTTCGGTTTGACTAATGCTCCAGCGGTATTCATGGATTACATGAACCGAGTGTTTCACACGTACCTTGATCAGTTTGTGGTAGTTTTTATTGATGATATCTTGGTGTACTCTAAGACCATTGAGGACCATGTTCAACATCTCCGCATTGTTCTGAACGTACTCCGAGAAAAGAAATTGTATGCCAAGCCATCGAAGTGTGACTTCTGGATGCCGGAAGTAAAGTTTTTGGGACACGTGATTTCCCAATCGGGAGTTGCCGTGGATCCCAGTAAGGTGGAAGCTGTATTGAACTGGGAAAGACCAACATCTGTTACAGAAATAAGAAGTTTCTTGGGTCTAGCCGGTTACTACAGAAGGTTTATCCAAGGCTTTTCACAATTGGTTCTCCCACTTACTCGGTTGACTCGCAAGGCCCAACCGTTTATATGGGATACCGATTGTGAGGAATGTTTTCAAGAGTTGAAGGTTAGGTTGACTTCTGCTCCAATCCTAATTCTTCCAGATCCGTCTCTGGATTTTCAAATTTTCAGCGATGCTTCTGGGAAGGGTTTGGGATGCGTTCTCATGCAGAACCAACAAGTTGTAGCTTATGCGTCCAGACAGTTGAAGACTCATGAAGAGAATTATCCGACTCATGATCTGGAGTTGGCAGCTATTGTGTACGCACTGAAGATTTGGAGACATTACCTATATGGGTCTCATTTCGAAGTCTTCAGTGATCATAAAAGCTTGAAATATTTGTTTGATCAGAAGGAGTTAAATAACAGGCAGAGAAGGTGGGTGGAATTTCTGAAGGATTATGACTTCGAATTGAAGTATCATCCGGGAAAGGCTAATGTTGTAGCCGATGCACTAAGTAGGAAATCCATTCACATAGCAGAGTTTATGATGCATGAGATGAAATTGTTGGAGTCCTTTAGGGACTTAAATATGAAAGCAAGATCAAGGAAAAGCCGGTTAGTGTTGAGCCATATGAGGATCTCCAGTTCATTAAGGGATTCTATTCGCTTGGCACAGGAAGTTGATGTGAAGCTACAATCACAGAAATTGCTGCCAGATTTCACTGAAGATAGTGATGGAGTTATTTGTTTCAACGGTAGGATCTGTGTGCCCGATAATGAAGATATTAAAAAGCAAGTGCTAGAGGAAGCACACCGAAGTTTATTTTCTGTACATCCTGGATCCACCAAGATGTATAGAGATTTAAAGCAGATGTATTGGTGGCAAGGAATGAAGTTAGAGATTGCTGAATTTGTATCAAAGTGCTTAACTTGCCAAAGAGTTAAGATAGAACATCAGAAGCCTGCGGGTCTGCTACGGCCACTAGATGTGCCAGTGTGGAAATGGGAAGACATTTCCATGGATTTTGTAATGGCGTTGCCAAAATCTCAAGCCGGTAACGACTCCATTTGGGTAGTTGTAGATCGGTTAACCAAATCAGCTCATTTTATTCCAGTTTGTTCTAGCAGTAAAGTATCCAAGTTAGCTGAGGTGTATTTGAAGAACATAGTAAGGTTACATGGGGTTCCTACCAGTATAGTGTCGGATCGAGATCCGAAATTCACTTCTCGATTTTGGAAAGCCCTGAACGAAGCATTGGGAACTAAAGTACTTCTTAGTACCGCTTATCACCCGCAGACAGACGGTCAGACCGAGAGAACTATCCAGACATTAGAGGATATGCTTCGGGCTTCGGTACTTGATAACGGGAAGAAATGGGAGGATCATCTTCCGTTGGTAGAATTCTCATACAACAACAGTTATCATTCCAGTATCGGAATGGCACCTTATGAAGCCTTGTATGGTAGGAAATGCAGGACTCCATTGTGTTGGTGGGAAGTAGGTGAGAACCGATTGTTAGGGCCCGAAATGATTCACGACACTACTGAAAAGATCCGCCAAATCAGGGAAAGAATGAAAGCTGCTCAGAGCAGGCAAAAGAGCTATGCTGATAAAAGAAGAAGGCCGTTGGAATTTGAGTCGGGCGATCATGTGTTTTTGAGATTATCACCAACAATTGGCACAGGTAGGGCATTACGGGTGAAGAAACTCAGTCCTCGGTATATTGGACCTTTCCAGATTATCGAGCGAATAGGGCCTCTTGCATACCGTATAGCTTTGCCTCCACCATTGTCAAATCTGCATGATGTATTCCATGTGTCTCAGTTGCGGAAGTACATTCCCGATCCAAGCCAACCGTTAGATTTTGAAACGATTGACCTTCGACCGGACTTGTCCTTCCAACCTAATCCGAATTACATCATGGAACGTGGCGAGAGGACGCTACGGACAAAGTCAATTCCCATTGTCAAGGTAGTTTGGGATGGTTTTTCCGCCGAGGAAGCTACTTGGGAGTTGGAGGACGATATGCGGACTCAGTATCCGTATTTGTTCTCTTGAGGTATGTCGTGTCTAATTTTGAGGACAAAATTCTTTTAAGTTGGGGAGAATGTAACATCCGCAAAATAATTAATAGAATTATTTGGGTGCTAACCCAATTAAATTAATTTAGTACCCGACTGGTAAATTTATTGAGTACTAAAATTATTTATTTGTTGTCATCGGATCGTTAACCGGATAATACGGATCAAGGAAGTTTCGGAATCGAAATAGGAGATTTCGATCAATATGGTAATTGGACCACGTTACAATTATATATTTATATATATATATGTGTGTACCGTGTGTGTGTGTAAAAAGGAAAGAAGAGAAAAGAATTGAAAGAAAGAAAAAGAAGCCACGCGTGAAACAGAGGAAAAGAATGAAAGAAAAGAAAAGAATGGAGAAAGTGAGAAAGGGAGGAAACGTAGAGGAAGAAGAGAAGAGGGAGAGAGAAGACCTCACCCAAACCTCAAGCTTCCTTCACCAAAAATGTTCCCCACATCCTTCTCTTCATTTTGACACCAAGACCTTCATCATCCATTCTTTATCCTCCATTTCACCATTTTCGGATTTGGAGAGGGAGGAGAAGAAATGTTGTGTTGTCTTCTTCATCAACTGTCCTAGAGGTTAGGGAAGTCGAATATGTGGTTGGTTGCTAGCTTGGAATGAAGAATCAAAGGTTTCAAGAGTTAGGGTTAGAGAAATCAAGATTTTGGGTTATGGATGAATAGTGACTTGAGGTTGAAGAAGATGATGAATAGTGTTCGTGGAAGATTTCGTGGGAGCGGTTTAGTGATCGAGTGGAAAGTTTCGAAAGCGGATTGGAGCGACGTCGGAACGGAAAGTTTATGCGGGGAATGTTCGTGTGCTTACTCGGTGGATTCGGCCACTCGTGGTTCACGCTTCAAGGGTGAGTTCTACTCACGCTTAGGATTTTTGTTTTTCGAATTAACTGTTTTATCGCTTTCGCTGGTCTGGAATATTACTTGATAATGTCTGATTCGGGTTAGGAATCGATTGGGGCGAGTCTTGTAACACCCCGATATTTATATTGACCAAAAATACCCAGGTGCACATTAGTAACACATCAGAGATATATTTCCTGCTTAGACACTGAATATCACTATAAATTTTTCGCTGAATATAACTCAAACAGTCTTATTTACAACAAGACAATATGGTTCTCAGACCATATACCATCAGCAATTATAGTATTCAGTATCATACAAGAAAGCGGAAGAAAGATATACATTAAATACATAATGTTTTAGTATACAGACAACAAAAGGGAAATAAGCTTAAACATAAAGCTAGGCTATCAGCCACTACAAGAAAATCGCTCATTTGCGACGGCAATTTCCGTCGCAAATGGGCCTTTTTCCGTGGCAAATTCGCTTTTGTGACGGCATTTGCGACGGACAAAAAGTCGTCGCAAAACAGCTCGTCGCAAATCGTTTGCGACGGAACTCCCCGTCGCAAACTGTCCATCGCAAACCCGTCGCAAATCCGTCGCAAATTGCCGTGGCAAACTCGTCGCAAACTCTAACAAATTTTCGTCGCAAAACCGTCGCAAATCCGTCGAAAATTTTTAAAAAAAAATTAAATTTTAGTATTACCATTTTAGTATCCCCAAATGTGACAAGTAACATAATTATAATTATATAACTACAAAGCACACTAGAGAGCCAAAACAAAATAAGCAAGATACTTCAAGTGATACCAATTCATACCACCAACATAAAAAAAAATAATATCCTACAATTTAGTGATATCTATACATATTAGCTATAGTTTTCTTGCCCCTATTCTTTATCATATCCTCAAATAAAAAAATGATGCTGCCAATTCATACCATCATATTTGTGCAGTTTTTTTTACCATTTAACTATAGTTGGCACCACATCTTTGTTTGGAAAAAAAAATTGCCGGCCACATCACTTGTATTGCACCACTGTTTTGCAAATCTAACAAATAGTAACCTATAATTACTGATTGCAAATACAAAGTACAACTAGAGTGTAGAACTGAAATTTCTTTCTCAGATATTGCACCACTGTTAGGTACTGCAGAGATTCCTTTGTTAATGTCTGAAGCTGATTCCAGACTTCTTTCTTTTGTTGATAGAGATGAAAACTTCAGGATCCTGTGAAAAAGGAAGATAACATGAATTCTCTAATGCACGCTTTAAAACAAATTGTTGCTGTAATCTTTTTTGAATGAAGTAATTATAGGACATCAAATAGAGGCAAAATGAAGTAAGAGTGAAGAAGCTTACCTGAATGGACATCAAATAGAGGCAAAAAAGATCCTCTGAATGTTTTTATCAAAGTCCCCAAGCAATCACCAACCTAGCAGATAAAAGTATTCAAAATAAGAGCTAAGAAAGCATAGATATGTAATTAATGAGAAGAGTCATAGGACAAAAGCATATATTATTCATACTTGATCAAAAAGTTCTTCTTCAGTGCATCCATTCAGTGCATTCATTCAGTGCATCCAACATGCTTGCACAAATTTCTACCTCTGGCTCCTGGCAGACAGTTAAAAATAAAATACATTGATACAAGCACAAAAACTACAAATTAGACCAAAAGGGAGGTTCTGTTCTACCTCTGGCTCCTGGCAGACAGTTAAAAATAAAACACATTGATACAAGCACAAAAACTACAAATTAGACCAAAAGGCCAACCGAATAAGCAGCATTTTTAACCTTGTGTAAAGCTTCCACCAAATTTGGTACTATATAATCAGACAACTGTTTTATGTAAGTCACATCACGACCTTGTGATTGTCCCTTCTCTACAGCTGATTTTGCTGACAACAACAGTTCTGGCATAGCTATTAACAAAGCAGGTAGGTGCCATTATTAATAGAAATTCAATAAGGACTACCAGAAATAAACACACTAAAAGTAAGTTTGGGTTCTTACAGAGTAAAGAAAATACCTGAAACTGCTGCCTTCCTAACTTCTTCATGGAAGTAAAATTTAAGAAGAGGAACCAATGTGGAAGCAACCTAGATGATTCAACAAAGTTAGCCTTCCTAACTTCTGAAATTGTTCCTGTTAACATGAAATTTCTTTTATTATGAAATATACAAACTTAAAAAAAAATTGATTACTGTGAAGAATCAGCAACTGAAGCTAAAGCTGTCAAAGCCCCTTCTTGAACCATTTGCTTTCCAGTCTAAAATACATACGTTTAAAGAAATAAAAACCAAATAAATAAAAATCCGGCAGCACTAAGTGGTGATATTTTTTCTGCAAGTCTGGCCCTAAATCCGTAGATAATTGCCCAATTGCATTTATTGCCGCCCACCGCACTCGGGGATGAGGATCGTGAAATGAACTCAAAATCATTGATAATACTGGCTCCAGATTCTTTATCATCACCTGCACCATCAAAGATTATGATGTAAGAGACATGCGGACCAGAATTTTCCTGCTAATCACAAATATGAAGAAATAAAGGTTGAAAAATCACTGAGACGAACACGAGATTTAATCACAAATCCGACTACAAGCTTGCATATAAAAAATCAAGATAGTTTTTACAAACCTAGTAGTAATGTAGTAGTAAATGCAGTAAATTGAAGAAAAAAAATCAGTTATGAGAGGTAAGCATAAAGCTAGCAAGTATAAGTAAAGCATACCTTTGAACAACCCTCTGCAATTTGTGCAAGTGCAATAAGTGCAGCATGATGCTTTTGCCATTCAGGTGCAACTACAAATTAGTCAATTTGGATAAACTTTTGAACAAGTTCTCAATTCAATGTCAATAACAATTCAACCAACTTCATACAAGTCAATTTGGATAAACTTTTGAATAAACAAATACAATCAATAACTTCTAAGCAAAGCATCTCAATTTTCATGAAACGGCCTTATTTTCATGCAATTTTCACTTAGTTTTAACTTTAAAGATTTAAGAACAGAGGAGAATGGACACAATTTAAAGTTTCAACATTTGGAATAAGGGTGAGAAACTGAAAGTTAATTAAAAATCCAAGTAATTAAGAAAACTAAAGTGATGCTTTAGTTTTAAATAACTAATAGAAACAGTGGAAAGATATTAGCACAAGAAAATAAACAAAAAAAATGTATATATTTAGTTATTAGTTATATATAATATATAATATATAGGATGCAAACAGATTTCTGTAAAAAAAAATATAGAAATAGAAGCAGGGCATCCCTTGGATTACCAAACACTCAGGTTTCCTAAGAGAAGTACAAATTATATAGCATAGGAAGATGTAAATACCTGTTTTCAGTTTTAGAGTTCATGATGTTAGACCGAACAAAATAATTTGGCAATGGAATCATCTCCGTCTTTGAGACAGCATATACTATGTGACCGCAGATTGCACCAATTTGCCTTCTTTTCGTGATAAGTAGCATGTAGTAAGGCCCCAAAAATTTGATGAACCCTAAAAGCAAATAAGATATCAAGATAACAGATAACTTTCCAAAATCCAACTGGACAAGACATCATGTGTTTACATACCAACAATTCCATAACAAGTTGTAACAAATTTCAGTCCACCCGTGGACAAGAATCGGTCATTAAGGAAAATCTGAAACAAACATTAAGGAAATCTGAAACAAACATAGGTCGCGAGTACAAAAATAGGGTTTTATTTTAGATTAAAGATTAGGGGGAAATGTAAATTAGGGCTGAGAGAAACTCACCAACAATAATACAAACAAAACTGGTGAGATTGGAGGTCGCGAGTACGAAATCTGAGAGTGGGGCGGAGGTGAGCACGAAGGCGTGGAGTGGAGTGACCGGCCGAGGTGAGGATGGTGGTGGTTGAGAGAAGGGCGGTGGTGAGGGAGGGGGACGCCATGAGGGAGAGGGAGGGGGACGGTGTGAGGGAGAGGGAGGGGGACAGCGTGAGAGGGGGACGACGTGAGAGAGAGGGAGGGGGACTGCGTGAGGAGAGGGAGTGTGAGAAAGATAAGAGAAAAGGGAATGGACAATAGCGTTTAGCGAGAGTGCTCCGTGATTTAAAATTAGAATTAACATTTGCGACGGGCTTGCGACGAACTATCCGTCGCAAGTTTGCGACCAACATCATTGCCCGTCACAAATTAGTGACGAACATCTCTTTCCGTCGCAAATTATGAGCGGGATTGTTACCGCCAATGCACAATTACACTTGCCGTCGCAAACCCGTCGCAAATTAGCGACGGGTAGTTGTCCGTGGGAAACTTCCGTAGCAATATAGGCTTATTCTTGTAGTGAGCATCCAGTCTGAGCTCAACCAACTCGTGCCTCTTGGATATCCGCTGTCCCTGTGTCTCTGTAAAACAACAACAATTGATTGGGTGAGACAACTTGTCTCAGTGAGTTCTACCGAGACCCCTACTCGCACTCTCGGTTCAATTATAAAATCATTTTAATTCAATACGGCATCGGCTGCGCGAACGCTACCCCCGATGGACCGCATAAAACATTTTAACAGATTACCGCTGACGCGAACGAAGAACCCGGTAACCTGTTAGTTTAGTACGATACCGCTGACGCGAACGAAGAACCCGGTATCGCATAAAAACAATCACACAAAAACAGATTACGGCTGACGCGAACGAAGAACCCGGTAACCTGTTAGTTTAGTACGATACCGCTAACGCGAACGAAGAACCCGGTAAACGTACTACAAACAACATAACACCGCTGACGCGAACGCTGCAAGGCGGTGAACCCCCCTACCAATAGTACCTTCTCCTATTGGCATGGAGCCTAGGTAAAAGGATCATGACTGCCTCCCCCTAGTATGTTAAATAATGGGTCGTCACCCAACTCGATATACTTTATACGTATATCTACAATACTATGAACCCACGGTCCATCAAATCAAACAATCAATGAAACACTTTAATCCACATTTTATAAAATCCAAGTTCACACTCGCACTCTAGTTGACCACATTTCGACACAATTTTCAACTTCGAAAGTATTCTATAAAACCCTTTTGAAATGTACGCAAAATCATGGCATAATAAGCCTAATATCATTATAGAAGGGTTAGGAAAGGATTAGGAGAGGATTGGGATCAAAACGGAATTATTTTGGACAACTTGAAAATTTTGGACAGAACTGGGCGCACGGGTCGTGCCCCTGGACGCACGGGTCGTGCTCATTTGACAGCATTGCAAAAATGGCCTGTTTTATGAAAAATTGCTTTCCGATTGATCCCGATACTCGTTCCGATCGAAAACAGACCAAACAACCAACAAAATAGACCCAACTAAAACCACACAATCAATCAACCCAATCAAAAACTCAATCAAAACGGATTTTATCAAAAACGACATATTTTCCAATTAACGGTTTTTAAGTCAAAATCTTTCGAAATCAAACCACCAAAAATTCTGTTTCAACACGACATTACTCGAGACTCGCTCCGGTCGATTCCTAACCCGAAACAGACAATATCAAGTAATATTCCAGACCAGCGAAAGCGATAAAACGATCAGTCAATTAATTCGAAAAACAAAAATCCTAAACGTGAGTAGAACTCACCCTTGAAGCGTGAACCACGTACGGCCGGATCCACCGAGTAACCACACGAACATTCCCCGCTCCGGCGACATCCAATCCGCTTCCAAAGCTTCCCACTCGACCTCGAGAAATCTTCCGACCGTAAAACCGAATTCCCGAAATCATTGCACGTTCCGGCGACACACAAAACCGCTTTTGACCGAAATGCCGAATTCCTCGAAATCCTCCTTGGACACTATTCATCATCTTCTTCAATCTCAAACCACTATTCACCAAAAACCCCAATTTGATTTTCAATTCCAAATCACCCAATCGATCTTCAATACTTCGAGTAATCCACCTCGTGCTCGCTCCTAAACATCGCCCTTAGCTTTCCCTTGAGTTACAACCATCGAAACACCGATTTTCCCTCTCAAGTTCGAAAATGGCAAAGTGAGAGAGAGAGGGTTGATGATGAAAATCTTGGTACCAAATCGAAGAGGAAGTAACGCTGAGCATTTTTCGTGTTGGACGGAAGTCGTTTTGATGAGCGGAATTGCCCCCTTTTTCCTCTTCTTCTTCCTCCCCCTTTCTTTCTCTCTTCTCTTTTCTTCTTTCTCTTTTCCTCTCTGTTTCTCTTCTCAGCTTCCTTTTCTTTCTTTTCTCTTTTTAATTCTTTCTTCTCCTTTCACACGCACACACATACACATAATTATATATTTATTTAATATTTAAGTTGCAACGTGTAACACCCTAAATTTATTTAATTAATTTATTTAATTAAATAATTGGGGATTTAAATTAAATTATTTGATGTAATTCGATTAATTAGAATTTTATTTATTTTTGGTGGTATTAGGAAGGAGTGGAGGTGCCACTTGCATGACTTGGGCTTAAGTGGAAAGCCCAAGCCCATGATCCACAATAGGCGAAGTGGTTAGTTGGAGGGGGGCTAGGGTTTGTGGCATTGGGCGAAATCAAAAGAAAGAAAGAAAGAAAGAGCGTGAGATAGACAGAGAGCTAGAAGGAGCGCCGTAGGAGAGAAGAGGAAGAGGAGAGAAGTTGCAACCAAGAACGAGCAAGAACGTGACCTTGTTGCTGTGATCCTGTACGTGATTATCTCCGGAGCCTCCGTTCTTCAATTTCGAGGTTAGGGGAGCTCTATCACTCTATTTAATAGTTCATATGATGAGTCCTAGATCTAGGATTAGAATAGAGTTCTTGATGCATTGTTGATGTTGGATTTCATATTTAGATGTATGCGAAATTAATGTATGCATGATTCTTGATGCTTTCTTGATGCTTCGTTGGTAATGGCCATCATATGTATGTGTGTATGCGAAGTGGGAGTGATCGTGAGATTGAAATTCTTGACATGTATGCGTTGTGTTGGTAAATTGTGACATTCGAATTATGGGCTTGAAACTGAAATTGTTGTGTTGGAATTACTTGTGTTGTTTGCGAAATTGGATGGATGGTGTATAGGCGCCTAGGGCGCCAAGGGGATAGGGAAGATAATGCCTATTGAGTTTTTGAGAAATTGATTGAAAAATGTGTATGTTTAGTTGCTGGGAAAATGTTGAGGTTTTATGATTTAGAATTGTTAAGAAAACAATTTTCAGTATTAAAAAGTGTTGTGGTAAAAATTCTGGATGTTGCTGCTGGCTCTGGGCGCTGGGCGCCTATGCTGGGCGCTGGGCGCCTGTTCTGTGTTGTTGTTGCGCGTGGGGGCGCGCCTGGGCGCTGGCGCCCGTGTTGCGTGTTGTGTATGCGTTGTGCGCGCCTGGGCGCTGAGCGCCTGTGGCGCTGTTGCGTGCGTGTGTGAGTGTGGCGCGCGCCTGGGCGCTGGGCGCCTGTTGTGCGCGCGGGGCGTGCGTGTGTTGCGCGCTGGGCGCCAGTGGCCGTGTTGCCTGGTTGCCTGGGCGCCTAAGGCGCCAATTTTGCAGAACGTTGTCTAAATTTTTCCCAAACTTATTTTTATCATAACTTTTGACTCCGACGTCCGTTTTGAACGATTCAAAAAGTGTCGTGAAGCTTTTTACGCTGTCCATCTATGGGTCTAATTTTTAAAATGAAAAATTGTTATTTCTGATGGTTTGTGGGCGCCCAAGTGGCTGTCCCCGGTGGTCGTCCCAGTGACATTGAAAAACGACGTGGAACTCTTTAAAAATCCCTTCTGGTGTATAAACGACAGTTTTAAACACAGTAGTGTCAAAATGACTGTTTTGCCCCTAGTGGCCAAAGTTAATGATAATGAGGTGTAAATGACGAGGATGCCCTTGGTGGCTAGTCAAATGACGTTTTTGCCCTTAGTGGCTAATGTTTGAGTTAAATGATGTTCATGTGTACGTGTCAATTGGGGCCTGAGTGGCTAAGTGGGGTTAAGGTCTAAGTGGCCTAGTGATGTTGTGTGATGATTATGAATTTGGCAGGTGCTGTACTCCGTGCGAGCAAACAGGTAAGTGATGGGTCACATGGATGACTGTGACCTGAGTAATTGTGTGATTTTGTGAAGTGAGTGGTGCATGTCATAGAGTCTCATGCCCATATGCATAAAACCCAGTGATGTTTTGAGGCCTGAGTGGCTAAGTGACGATGAGGCCTGAGTGGCCAAGCGACGTTTTGTGAAAAGGTACCTTCATGCATATACCCGCGAGTGGGTTGCATTTCATAAATCTACATGACATGAAATGAGTTTGTACATGATGTGAATGATGACTGTGTTGTGGAATGTTTTGTGTATTGGATGCTGATTATTCTATTGCGTAGCCTGTGATTAGTGCTTATCATGTTTTCTATTATATAGACTGAAATGATGCTCACCCTTTCCTGTTTGAATGTTGCCCTCGTGTTGGTAACGTGCAGGTGATTCCCAGTGAAGGTATTAGCTTCACTTTTCAAGTCGAGTCGTCATGCTCTGATACGTAGCACTCAGGGGGGATAATGAACTCGGCCTTTATTAATGATTTTTTTGATTATTTTGTCCATATGGACTATTTGGTTATGTTTTACAAATTTCCGCTGCGTAGTTGATTGTGTTATGAGGAGTGTTATAAGTGACGTCAACCAGGAGGCTTGAGTTTTTGATATTGTGATGTGCTACGTGGACGTATGAATTTGAGTTAGACCGTTTTTAAAGTTTGATAAGCGACGTTTGATTTGAGTACGTGTAACATTTCCCATGAACGAGATTTTTTTCAAATTCTTTTTTTTATAAACAAAGTGACGGGTAGAAAGGGGTGTTACATTAGTGGTATCAGAGCAGTTCGGTCTGTCCGGCCAATGTTGTCCTGTCATAGTGTCTTATGACATTAGATTAGTTCTAAATCTTTAGTTTGTGCTGCAGTGATAGTTCGTAATGGCTGGAAGAAACGACGCTGCTCTTGCTGCTGCATTGCAAGCTATGGCTCAGGCTGTGCAGGGTCAGCAAAATGTTGGTGATAATGCTGGTTTTAGGAGTCTGACTACCTTCCAGAGGGAGAATCCGCCCACCTTTAAGGGCAAATATGATCCAGATGGTGCTATGGCTTGGCTGAAGGAGATCGAGAGGATTTTCAGGGTGATGGACTGTACTGTTGAGCAGAAGGTCCGCTTTGGTACCCACATGTTAGCCGAGGAGGCCGACGACTGGTGGTTGGCTACTAGGCAGAGGTTAGAGGCTGTGCAGGAAGAGGTTACTTGGGAGGTTTTCAGCAGGGAGTTTCTGAGAAAGTATTTTCCTGAAGACGTCCGCGGGAAGAAAGAGATAGAGTTTTTGGAGCTGAAGCAGGGTGGTATGTCTGTGACTGCCTATGCGGCAAAATTTGTGGAGCTAGCCAAATTTTATCCACATTACAGTGAGGCTACAGCTGAATTTTCTAAATGCATCAAATTTGAGAATGGGTTGAGGCCTGATATTAAACAGGCCATTGGTTATCAGAAGATTCGTGTGTTCGCAGATCTGGTTGACAGTTGCAGAATTTTCGAGGAAGACAGTACTGCTCGCTACAAAGCTACTTCTGAGAGAAAGGGCAAGTTTCAGAGTCGAAGCAAGCCGTATGAGGTTCCTGCGGGTAAGAGTTATCAGAAGGCTGCTGGAGGTAAGGGTCCTAGTGGGGGAGATGCCCCTGCTAGCATTGTCTGTTATAAGTGTGGCAAGCCTGGCCACAAGAGTACTACGTGCAGGTCGGATGATAGGAATTGCTACCGTTGCGGTAAAAAGGGTCATATGGCAGCCGATTGTAAGGTCAAGGATGTGGTGTGTTTCAACTGTGGTGAGTCTGGGCATATCAGTACGAAGTGTACAAAGCCGAAAAAGGAAAGGTCTACTGGGAAGGTATTTGCATTGGCAGGAGAGGAGCCTGAGGATGATGATGGTCTGATCAGAGGTACGTGTTTTATTAATGGTACTTCTCTGAAATCTCTTATTGATACTGGTGCTACCCATTGTTTTATTTCTGTTGATTGCTGTAAAAGATTGGGTCTTGTTTTATCTGCTATGTGTGGGGATATGGTTGTCGATACTCCTGCGAAGGGGTCGGTGATTACGTCCCAGGTGTGTTCTCAGTGTCCCGTGTCGATCTTCGGCAGGGACTTTATTGTGAATTTTGTCTGTTTGCCGTTGAGAGGTCTGGATGTAATCTTAGGCATGGACTGGTTAGAGAATAATCACGTTCATATCAACTGTCGTAGCAAGTCGGTTAGTTTCGGTGAAGAAAGTTCGGTTTTGGTGTCTGCTGACCAGTTGAAGAAATTGAAGAAAGAAGGAGTTCAGTTATTTGCGTTGATGGCTTCGTTGTCTGCTGAGAGTCAGGCTGTTATTGAAGAGCTGAAGGTAGTACGCGAATTTCCTGAAGTATTTCCTGATGAAATCCCGGGTGTGCCACCGGAAAGAGAAGTTGAGTTTTCGATTGATCTTGTACCTGGTACGAGGCCTGTGTCTATGGCACCGTACAGAATGTCGGCGTCGGAATTGTCTGAGTTGAAGACGCAACTTGAAGAATTGCTTGAGAAAAAGTTTGTGAGACCAAGTGTATCACCGTGGGGAGCTCCGGTATTGTTAGTGAAGAAGAAAGATGGGAGCATGAGGTTATGTGTGGACTATCGTCAGTTGAATAAGGTAACTATCAAGAATAAGTATCCGCTTCCGAGGATCGACGATCTGATGGATCAATTAGTAGGTGCTCGTGTTTTCAGCAAAATTGATTTGAGGTCCGGATATCATCAGATTAAAGTAAAGGATGAGGATGTTCAGAAAACGGCGTTCAGAACGAGGTATGGGCATTATGAGTATTCGGTGATGCCGTTCGGTGTGACCAATGCTCCTGGTGTATTTATGGAATATATGAACCGTATTTTCCATGATTATCTAGATCGGTTTGTGGTAATCTTCATAGATGATATTCTAGTTTATTCTAAGTCAGACGAAGAGCATGCTGAGCATCTGAAGTCAGTGTTGGAAGTTTTAAAAGAGAAAAAGTTGTACGCCAAGTTATCGAAGTGTGAGTTCTGGCTGAAAGAGGTGAGTTTCCTTGGGCACGTGATTTCTGGTAATGGTATTGCGGTTGATCCGGCAAAAGTAGAAGCAGTGTTGGAGTGGGAGTCTCCGAAGTCCGTAACAGAGATTAGAAGCTTTTTGGGTTTGGCTGGGTACTACAGGAGGTTCATCGAGGGTTTTTCCAAGTTGGCCCTCCCATTGACTCAGTTGACTTGCAAGGGTAAAGTTTTTGTTTGGGATGCTCGATGCGAGGAAAGTTTTATGGAACTGAAAAAGAGGTTGACGACGTCGCCTGTTTTGACGTTGCCAAATCCAGAGGAACCGTTCGTTGTGTATTGTGACGCATCGAAGATGGGTCTCGGTGGTGTGTTGATGCAGGATGGGAAGGTCGTTGCGTATGCGTCGAGGCAATTGCGGATTCATGAGAAAAATTACCCTACGCATGATTTGGAATTGGCTGCTGTGGTCTTTGTGCTCAAGATTTGGAGGCACTACCTTTATGGTTCAAGGTTCGAAGTGTTCAGTGATCATAAGAGTCTAAAGTATCTGTTCGATCAAAAAGAGTTGAATATGAGACAGCGTCGGTGGTTGGAACTCTTGAAGGATTATGACTTCGGTTTGAATTATCATCCCGGCAAGGCTAACGTCGTGGCTGATGCTTTAAGCAGAAAGTCCTTGCATATGTCGGCTATGATGGTGAAGGAATTAGAGTTAATTGAAGAATTCAGAGATTTGAGTTTGGTTTGTAAGATGACACCTCGCAGTGTCAAGCTGGGAATGCTAAAGATCGACAATGAATTCCTGGGCAGCATCAGAGAGGCTCAGAAGTCAGATGTTAAGTTAGTGGATTTAATTAATGGGGTTGGCCAATCTGAAGATGAAGATTTCAAATTAGATTCCAGTGGTGTGTTGAGGTTCCGGGGGAGGATCTGTGTTCCTGACGATGAAGAGATGAGAAAGGCAATTTTAGAGGAAGGTCATCGTAGCAAGTTGAGTATCCATCCTGGAGCAACGAAGATGTATCAAGATCTGAAAAAGATGTTTTGGTGGTATGGTATGAAGAGAGATGTGGCGCAGTTTGTGTATGCCTGTTTGACCTGTCAGAAATCTAAGGTAGAGCATCAGAAGCCTGCAGGGCTAATGCAACCGTTGGAAATACCAGAGTGGAAATGGGATAGCATAGCAATGGATTTTGTGACGGGGTTACCGAATACAGCTAAGGGTCATGACGCTATTTGGGTGATCATTGATAGGTTAACGAAGTCTGCTCACTTTATTCCTATTAATATCACTTATCCAGTGTCGAGGTTGGCAGAGGTATATGTCAAGGAGATTGTGAGACTGCACGGTGTTCCGAAGAATATTGTGTCAGATAGGGATCCGAGGTTCACTTCCGAGTTTTGGAAGAGTTTGCAGAAAGAATTGGGTTCTAAGTTAAAAATGAGTTCGGCGTATCATCCCCAGACCGATGGTCAGTCAGAGAGAACAATTCAGTCGTTAGAGGATTTGTTGAGGGCTTGTGTATTGGAACAGCGGGGTTCATGGGATTCCTATCTTGCGTTGATTGAGTTTACCTATAACAACAGTCACCATTCCAGTATTGGGATGGCACCGTTTGAAGCATTGTATGGTCGAAAGTGTAGGACGCCATTATGTTGGTATGATTCGGGAGAGAGTGTAGTTTTGGGACCGGAGATTGTCCGGGAGACTACGGAGAAGATCAAGATGATCCGTGAGAAGATGAAGGCTTCGCAGAGTCGTCAGAAGAGTTATCATGACAAGCGGAGGAAGGATTTAGAGTTTCAGGAGGGTGAGCATGTGTTCTTGAGGGTTTCTCCTATTACCGGTGTTGGTCGGGCGTTGAAATCGAAGAAGCTCACTCCTCGATTTGTTGGTCCTTATCAGATATCCGAGAGAATTGGAAATGTGGCTTATAGAGTGGCTTTACCGCCAAATCTTTCGAACTTGCACGACGTGTTTCACGTGTCGCAACTTCGGAAGTATGTTTCGGATCCATCTCATGTGATCCAAGTGGACGATGTAGAGGTGCGGGATAATCTCACTGTGGAGACGATGCCCGTAAGGATTGAGGATCGTGAAGTGAAGGCGCTTAGAGGCAAGGAGATTGCATTAGTGAAAGTGGTCTGGCTAGGAGCTGCCGGCGAGAGTATGACTTGGGAGCTAGAGAGCAAGATGCGCGAGTCCTACCCAGAGTTGTTTGATCAGGTAAATTTCGAGGACGAAATATTCTAAGTGGGGGAGAGTTGTAACACCCTAAAATTATTTAATTAATTTATTTAATTAAATAATTGGGGATTTAAATTAAATTATTTGATGTAATTCGATTAATTAGAATTTTATTTATTTTTGGTGGTATTAGGAAGGAGTGGAGGTGCCACTTGCATGACTTGGGCTTAAGTGGAAAGCCCAAGCCCATGATCCACAATAGGCGAAGTGGTTAGTTGGAGGGGGGCTAGGGTTTGTGGCATTGGGCGAAATCAAAAGAAAGAAAGAAAGAAAGAGCGTGAGATAGAGAGAGAGCTAGAAGGAGCGCCGTAGGAGAGAAGAGGAAGAGGAGAGAAGTTGCAACCAAGAACGAGCAAGAACGTGACCTTGTTGCTGTGATCCTGTACGTGATTATCTCCGGAGCCTCCGTTCTTCAATTTCGAGGTTAGGGGAGCTCTATCACTCTATTTAATAGTTCATATGATGAGTCCTAGATCTAGGATTAGAATAGAGTTCTTGATGCATTGTTGATGTTGGATTTCATATTTAGATGTATGCGAAATTAATGTATGCATGATTCTTGATGCTTTCTTGATGCTTCGTTGGTAATGGCCATCATATGTATGTGTGTATGCGAAGTGGGAGTGATCGTGAGATTGAAATTCTTGACATGTATGCGTTGTGTTGGTAAATTGTGACATTCGAATTATGGGCTTGAAACTGAAATTGTTGTGTTGGAATTACTTGTGTTGTTTGCGAAATTGGATGGATGGTGTATAGGCGCCTAGGGCGCCAAGGGGATAGGGAAGATAATGCCTATTGAGTTTTTGAGAAATTGATTGAAAAATGTGTATGTTTAGTTGCTGGGAAAATGTTGAGGTTTTATGATTTAGAATTGTTAAGAAAACAATTTTCAGTATTAAAAAGTGTTGTGGTAAAAATTCTGGATGTTGCTGCTGGCTCTGGGCGCTGGGCGCCTATGCTGGGCGCTGGGCGCCTGTTCTGTGTTGTTGTTGCGCGTGGGGGCGCGCCTGGGCGCTGGCGCCCGTGTTGCGTGTTGTGTGTGCGTTGTGCGCGCCTGGGCGCTGAGCGCCTGTGGCGCTGTTGCGTGCGTGTGTGAGTGTGGCGCGCGCCTGGGCGCTGGGCGCCTGTTGTGCGCGCGGGGCGTGCGTGTGTTGCGCGCTGGGCGCCAGTGGCCGTGTTGCCTGGGCGCCTAAGGCGCCAATTTTGCAGAACGTTGTCTAAATTTTTCCCAAACTTATTTTTATCATAACTTTTGACTCCGACGTCCGTTTTGAACGATTCAAAAAGTGTCGTGAAGCTTTTTACGCTGTCCATCTATGGGTCTAATTTTTAAAATGAAAAATTGTTATTTCTGATGGTTTGTGGGCGCCCAAGTGGCTGTCCCCGGTGGTCGTCCCAGTGACATTGAAAAACGACGTGGAACTCTTTAAAAATCCCTTCTGGTGTATAAACGACAGTTTTAAACACAGTAGTGTCAAAATGACTGTTTTGCCCCTAGTGGCCAAAGTTAATGATAATGAGGTGTAAATGACGAGGATGCCCTTGGTGGCTAGTCAAATGACGTTTTTGCCCTTAGTGGCTAATGTTTGAGTTAAATGATGTTCATGTGTACGTGTCAATTGGGGCCTGAGTGGCTAAGTGGGGTTAAGGTCTAAGTGGCCTAGTGATGTTGTGTGATGATTATGAATTTGGCAGGTGCTGTACTCCGTGCGAGCAAACAGGTAAGTGATGGGTCACATGGATGACTGTGACCTGAGTAATTGTGTGATTTTGTGAAGTGAGTGGTGCATGTCATAGAGTCTCATGCCCATATGCATAAAACCCAGTGATGTTTTGAGGCCTGAGTGGCTAAGTGACGATGAGGCCTGAGTGGCCAAGCGACGTTTTGTGAAAAGGTACCTTCATGCATATACCCGCGAGTGGGTTGCATTTCATAAATCTACATGACATGAAATGAGTTTGTACATGATGTGAATGATGACTGTGTTGTGGAATGTTTTGTGTATTGGATGCTGATTATTCTATTGCGTAGCCTGTGATTAGTGCTTATCATGTTTTCTATTATATAGACTGAAATGATGCTCACCCTTTCCTGTTTGAATGTTGCCCTCGTGTTGGTAACGTGCAGGTGATTCCCAGTGAAGGTATTAGCTTCACTTTTCAAGTCGAGTCGTCATGCTCTGATACGTAGCACTCAGGGGGGATAATGAACTCGGCCTTTATTAATGATTTTTTTGATTATTTTGTCCATATGGACTATTTGGTTATGTTTTACAAATTTCCGCTGCGTAGTTGATTGTGTTATGAGGAGTGTTATAAGTGACGTCAACCAGGAGGCTTGAGTTTTTGATATTGTGATGTGCTACGTGGACGTATGAATTTGAGTTAGACCGTTTTTAAAGTTTGATAAGCGACGTTTGATTTGAGTACGTGTAACATTTCCCATGAACGAGATTTTTTTCAAACTCTGTTTTTTATAAACAAAGTGACGGGTAGAAAGGGGTGTTACACAACGCGGTCAAATTACCATATCGATCGAAATCTCTTATTTCGATTCCAAAACTTCCTTGGTCCGTATTATCCGGTTAACGATCCGATGACAACAATTAAATAATTTTAGCACCCGATAAATTTACCAGTCGAGTACTAAATTGGTTTAATTGGGTTAACACCCAAATAATTCCATTAATTATTTTGGGGATGTTACATTCTCCCCAACTTGAAAGAATTTTGTCCTCAAAATTTTCGTCAAGTCTTACGATTGACTATTCGAGAATCGACATTCTCAGAAAGGTTTAAGTTGCTGGAAAACAATCTCGAACTAACGAAATGAGCGTAGGAACTCTTCCCAAGTTGGCACATCAATCTCCAAGTATGATCCACTACTACCTTGATACGAACTCTCTGGTCACGCATCTACACGAGAAACTCATCATTTGCCTACATCGGCTCGGCACCGCGTTTGAAAACACTTCCGAAGCTTCATCCCAATTATCCTCGTTTACTCCCCAACTTTGATTAATCCAAATCAAAGTACTCCTCGGTAGGCGTAAAAACAAATACGAATTCCTCGAAAGGTGTAAACACTTTCTCTACAATTCTTCTAATATTCTTAACGGTTCTCGTACATACCGACAATGTGACGAAAAAGTCACCTGTGAAACTTCTTGACTCGCTTCCAAGTCTTCGAGGTAAAACTTTTTCAAAAAGATGGGATTTGGGTTTTATCAAAAGCTCTGACCTTAAACGTAGAAATAAACCACGGGGACATCAAATAAATTTTTGAACGCAATGCAGATTACCTCAGTTGTTCTCAAAACAACTATCAAACGGAACTCAGAACTCCTTTTCCTCTGTTGCAACTTCATCACGAGGTTTTTACCAACGATGCATCCGATTCCTTTCCAAATTAGTCAATAGCGTTGAGAGTTTCTCCTCAACCTAAGTAGTCCTCCTAGGATTTTCCTAAATCAGATTTCATTAGCCTCTTGAGTCGTTCCCAAAATTAACTTTAGCATGCGGGTTTTCACAAAATGATTTTCAAAACTACCATACCGCACGCCAAACTCACTTTGGAAAGTTCAGTCCCTCGCAGCAAATCCATCAATTAATCCCTTGGTGCTTATTCGCATTGTGAAAAACAGTCAACAGTTACCTCATTTACATAACCGTATTCACGTTCGACTTGTCAAACGGAATTTCGTAAGACAATCTCATTGTCAACCTTCACCAAGGAGAGGTTAATAAACTAATACCTCGCCACCAAAGTGGAAACTTATGGATGTACTCCAATTTAGATCTAAAAGACTCTAACAATCCCATTTCTTGCAGCATCAACTCTGCTATGTGAATGGATTTCCTATTACTCGCATCAGCTACAACATTGGGATTTCCTGGATAATACTTCAACCCGAAGTCATAATCCTTCAGAATTCTACACACTTCTCTGCCTGCTATTCAGTTCCTCTGATCAAACAGATACTTTAAACTTTTGTGATCACTAAAGACTTCGAAACGAGACCCATACAGGTAACGTCTCCAAATCTTCAGTGCATACACAATCGATGCCAATTACAAATCATGAGTCGGATAACTCTCTTCTTGAGTCTTCAATTATCTGGACGCATAAGCTACCTCTTGTTGATTCTGCACAAGAACACATCCTAAATCCTTCCCAGAAGCATCGCTGTAAATTTGGAATCTCAAAGACGGATCTGGAAGAATCAGGATTGGAGCAGAAGTCAACCAAATCTTCAATTCTTGAAAACATTCTTCACAATCAGCACCCTGCGTAAACGGTTGACCCTTACGAGTTAACCGTGTAAGTGGAAAACTAACTGTGAGAACCCTTGAACAAATCTCTTATAGTAACCGGCTAGACTTAGAAAACTTCTGATTTCAGTTACTGACGTTGGTCGTTCCCAGTTCAACACAGCTCTCTCCTTACTGGGATCCACCGCAACTCCCAATTGGGAAATCACGCATTCCAAAAACTTCACTTCCGACATCCAGAAGTCACTCTTCGACGGCTTAGAATACAATTTCTTCTCTTGGAGTACGTTCAGAATAACGCGGAGATGTTGGGCATGCTCCCCAATAGTCTTAGAGTACACCAAGATATCATAAATGAAAACTACCACAAACCGATCCAAGTAAGGGTGGGAAACCCTGTTCATGTAATCCATGAATACCGCTGGAGCATTAGTCAAACCGAAGGGCATCACTGCAAACTCGTAATGTCCATACCAAGTACGGAAGGCTGTCTTCGGAATATCTAAGGCTCTAACTTTTATTTGATGATGTCCTGACCTCAGATCAATTTTAGAAACACTGCAGCACCTCAAATTGCTCAAGCAAATCGTCTATCCTTGGTAAGGGATATTTATTCCTGATCGTCACTTTGTTGAGTTGTCGATAATCAATGCACGATCTCATGCTACCATTTTTCCTTTTGACTAACCACACCAGAGCACTCCTTAGCGAAGTACTCGGTCGAATGAATTTCTTTAACATCGACTCTTCAAGTCGAGACTCCATTTCCTTTAATTCTAAAGGAACATTCAATAAGAAACAATAGACATTGATCCCGTGCCAGGAATCAATTCTACAGTAAACTCTACTTCTCGCTCTGGAGGTTCAGAAGAAACTTCATCGTGAAGACATCTAGAAAGTCATTCACGACCTGAACGTTCGCCAAATCCAAACTAGTTTCAGTGGATGCAGATAACATACTAACATGTCATTCCGCACCTTGGAATGAAGATTGGCCGTCTAAGGTGAACTAGGTAACCGCTTCAGAATTTGTCCTAGACAATTCAACTGATTCTGAAGCGAAGCTGATAGTTGATTAATACCGACGTTTGCAACATGATTTGCAGTCATCCAATTCATACCCAAAATGGTGTCCACACTTCTCATAGGCAAACAATAAATTCTACAACTAAATTTCTGCCTCCTATGACAAGTAGACAATTCCGACACAAGGATTGGGTCTGGACACGACCCTTAGCCGCAGTTAAGATAGTCATCGGCTCGGATAGCGATGATAAGGCTAATCCCAACCGATTCTCATGCGATCGGGATATACAACAATAGGTTGCACCCGTATCATTTAATATACAGACGAGGTTATTGAAAACTGATCTCATACCCCTCAGTAGATTGTCTGCAGTTGTAACTGCCTAAACATCCAGAGTGTTGACTCGTCCTTGCCTTAGAGCTGCTTGTGACTCCTTGGAACTTTTCCTTACGGGGTACGCTTTACCATAGTGACCTTCTACATTACTATAATAGCACCGATTAGATCTTCGCTTGCAATCACCGCTGTGAGGCTTTCCACAGTTGGAACATCTTCTGACCTTTGAAGAATCAAAGAATTGCATCTGCTTTTCCTTTAATGAACTTATCTTAGGACTTTGCATTCGGAGTTGATAATTCAACTACCTTCCTTATTTTCCCATACTCCCTATGAGATAATCCTCGGCGACATATGCTGGTTGCATTAAGGCAACATAATTTGTAGCAGTATAAGAACTGAGACCATAAATCATAAAAGCACTTATGCCCGTCTTATACTTCTGCATTCTCCGTTCGTCATCCGAAGCTTACTTTACCACTTGGTAAAACTGAGACAACTCCTCAAACCTAGCGGTGTATGGTTCCACCGTCATGTCACCTTTCCCGAGGCTGCACCGGTTGAAGATTCCGATTGTGGTCGAGGATTGCATCTTGATCATCCAGTCATAATTCCGCTTATGATGCACTAAGTATTAAGTTGATCAGGCTCAATGTCTCTTAGCATCACAAGTGTAATTACAAAAGGACTAGCAAGGAATCGACTCAACCCTAAGCTAACTCCGACTAGGTCGAACTGCTCTGATACCAACTGTAACACCCCGATATTTATATTGACCAAAAATACCCAGGTGCACATTAGTAACACATCAGAGATATATTTCCTGCTTAGACACTGAATATCACTATAAATTTTTCGCTGAATATAACTCAAACAGTCTTATTTACAACAAGACAATATGGTTCTCAGACCATATACCATCAGCAATTATAGTATTCAGTATCATACAAGAAAGCGGAAGAAAGATATACATTAAATACATAATGTTTTAGTATACAGACAACAAAAGGGAAATAAGCTTAAACATAAAGCTAGGCTATCAGCATCCAGTCTGAGCTCAACCAACTCGTGCCTCTTGGATATCCGCTGTCCCTGTGTCTCTGTAAAACAACAACAATAGATTGGGTGAGACAACTTGTCTCAGTGAGTTCTACCGAGACCCCTACTCGCACTCTCGGTTCAATTATAAAATCATTTTAATTCAATACGGCATCGGCTGCGCGAACGCTACCCCCGATGGACCGCATAAAACATTTTAACAGATTACCGCTGACGCGAACGAAGAACCCGGTAACCTGTTAGTTTAGTACGATACCGCTGACGCGAACGAAGAACCCGGTATCGCATAAAAACAATCACACAAAAACAGATTACCGCTGACGCGAACGAAGAACCCGGTAACCTGTTAGTTTAGTACGATACCGCTAACGCGAACGAAGAACCCGGTAAACGTACTACAAACAACATAACACCGCTGACGCGAACGCTGCAAGGCGGTGAACCCCCCTACCAATAGTACCTTCTCCTATTGGCATGGAGCCTAGGTAAAAGGATCATGACTGCCTCCCCCTAGTATGTTAAATAATGGGTCGTCACCCAACTCGATATACTTTATACGTATATCTACAATACTATGAACCCACGGTCCATCAAATCAAACAATCAATGAAACACTTTAATCCACATTTTATAAAATCCAAGTTCACACTCGCACTCTAGTTGACCACATTTCGACACAATTTTCAACTTCGAAAGTATTCTATAAAACCCTTTTGAAATGTACGCAAAATCATGGCATAATAAGCCTAATATCATTATAGAAGGGTTAGGAAAGGATTAGGAGAGGATTGGGATCAAAACGGAATTATTTTGGACAACTTGAAAATTTTGGACAGAACTGGGCGCACGGGTCGTGCCCCTGGACGCACGGGTCGTGCTCATTTGACAGCATTGCAAAAATGGCCTGTTTTATGAAAAATTGCTTTCCGATTGATCCCGATACTCGTTCCGATCGAAAACAGACCAAACAACCAACAAAATAGACCCAACTAAAACCACACAATCAATCAACCCAATCAAAAACTCAATCAAAACGGATTTTATCAAAAACGACATATTTTCCAATTAACGGTTTTTAAGTCAAAATCTTTCGAAATCAAACCACCAAAAATTCTGTTTCAACACGACATAACTCGAGACTCGCTCCGGTCGATTCCTAACCCGAAACAGACAATATCAAGTAATATTCCAGACCAGCGAAAGCGATAAAACGATCAGTCAATTAATTCGAAAAACAAAAATCCTAAACGTGAGTAGAACTCACCCTTGAAGCGTGAACCACGTACGGCCGGATCCACCGAGTAACCACACGAACATTCCCCGCTCCGGCGACATCCAATCCGCTTCCAAAGCTTCCCACTCGACCTCGAGAAATCTTCCGACCGTAAAACCGAATTCCCGAAATCATTGCACGTTCCGGCGACACACAAAACTGCTTTTGACCGAAATGCCGAATTCCTCGAAATCCTCCTTGGACACTATTCATCATCTTCTTCAATCTCAAACCACTATTCACCAAAAACCCCAATTTGATTTTCAATTCCAAATCACCCAATCGATCTTCAATACTTCGAGTAATCCACCTCGTGCTCGCTCCTAAACATCGCCCTTAGCTTTCCCTTGAGTTACAACCATCGAAACACCGATTTTCCCTCTCAAGTTCGAAAATGGCAAAGTGAGAGAGAGAGGGTTGATGATGAAAATCTTGGTACCAAATCGAAGAGGAAGTAACGCTGAGCATTTTTCGTGTTGGACGGAAGTCGTTTTGATGAGCGGAATTGCCCCCTTTTTCCTCTTCTTCTTCCTCCCCCTTTCTTTCTCTCTTCTCTTTTCTTCTTTCTCTTTTCCTCTCTGTTTCTCTTCTCAGCTTCCTTTTCTTTCTTTTCTCTTTTTAATTCTTTCTTCTCCTTTCACACGCACACACATACACATAATTATATATTTATTTAATATTTAAGTTGCAACGCGGTCAAATTACCATATCGATCGAAATCTCTTATTTCGATTCCAAAACTTCCTTGGTCCGTATTATCCGGTTAACGATCCGATGACAACAATTAAATAATTTTAGCACCCGATAAATTTACCAGTCGAGTACTAAATTGGTTTAATTGGGTTAACACCCAAATAATTCCATTAATTATTTTGGGGATGTTACAAGTCTCGGGTTGCGTCGCGTTAAAATGGAATTTTTGGGTGATTTGATTCGAGAGATTTTGATTTAAAAACCGTTAAATTGGAAAATATGTCGTTTTTGATAAAAACCGTTTTGATTGAGACATTGATTGAATTGAATGATTGTGTGATATTGGTTGAATCTGTTTTTCTATTTGTTTAATCTGTTTTCGATCGGAACAAAAATCGGAATTGAGCGGAATCGCGGTTTTCGCGCGAAATCGCCAAAATCTGCATCAACAGACCCCCCCTTCTGCCTGTTCGCGCCTAACTTGCGCTCCAGCGCGACTTCAGCGCAGTTTGACAGAACTTTCTGCCTGTTCGCGCCTAACTTGCGCTCCAGCGCGACTTCAGCGCAGTTTGACAGAATTTCAGCAACCAAACACTGTTTTTCGTTTCGCGATAACTTTTGATCCGGGAACCCGATTGAGGCGTTCTAAGATGCGTTGGAAAGCTTATTCAGAGGCCTAACTGAATATTCTATTTTTAAGGCAAAATGAACTGTTTTTGATATTGAAAATTTTGTTGAAAAGTGTCGAGTTAGTATGCGAGAGCGAATGTGGACTTAATGTTTTTATCGAAAAGAAAGCGGACTATGAGTCCTATTTGATATTGTATAAATGACGCGGGATGATTGTTAAATCATCTAAACCGGTCTATGGTACGTTCTATTTATTGAACTATGTAACTGACGCGGGATGATTATTATTTAAATCATCTAAAACGGTCTATGATTCACGATATATAAATTATATCGAATATAGGAGTTAGCCCAAATGCGGGTGGATATATATATATACTATATCGAGTTTGGGTGACGACCCATGTTAACATACTAGGCGGGGCAGTCATGATCCCTTACCCTAGGCTCCGTGCCATTAGGAAACACTATTGGTTATGGGGTTCATCGCAGCTTAGCGTTCGCGCAGTCGGTGTTATGTTAAATTGTTGTTGTACGATTCATCGCAGCTTAGCGTTCGCGCAGTCGGTGTCGTACAGTGCGGTTCATCGCAGCTTAGCGTTCGCGCAGTCGGTGCCGTACCAAGTTATAACCGGTTAGCCGCAGCTTAGCGTTCGCGCAGTCGGCAGTATATTAAAAAGTTTGTGCTGCGTTCATCGGGATTAGCAAGTGGTTTGCAGTCGGTGGTACGTAGAAAGGCCTAGGATGTTAGTTCATCGGGATTAGCAAGTGGTTTGCAGTCGGTGTCCTATTAGATCGAAGCCTTATTGTATGGTACACCGGGATTAGCAAGTGGATTGCAGTCGGTGTCGTGTCAAACCTTAAAAATGTTTTAAACGGACCGAGAGTGTTAGTAGGGGTTCCGGTAGAACTCACTGAGATTGTATCTCACTGTTTAATTGTTGTTGTTTTACAGATAAGCAGGGACAGAAGAAACCTCAGAGGCACGAGTAGGTGGCCCCGGAAGGAGAATAATGACTTAGCTTTATGTTCAAGTTTATTTTCCTTCTGTTGCGATGTATTACAACACTATGGCATTAGTGTTTTGTTTATCTTTTTCCGCTTTCTTGTATGACTCTGATTACCAGTTGCTGACAGTTATGGTCTGTGTACCGTATGATCTTATTTGTGTATAAGATGGTCATGTTGTATTTCAGCAAAATTTTATGTTGGTATTCAGTGTCTAAACAGGAAATTATTATCTCTGATGTTTATATTTTGGCACACTTTGGTATTTTTACAAGTTAAATATACCTGGGTGTTACATTATTGATTAACTGTTTATTTGGCGATGTATAAGTATTTGATATACTTGTTGCTTTTCCGCTGCGTTGTCGATTATGTTTATGGTGGTGTAAACTAAACAGGTGCTTATGGGTTCGTCCCTTATGTTTTTGGGTGCTATGTATCATACTCTTTTATTGTTGATCTGTGCTTTTGAAGTTGATGGTTTTTATGAAGTAAATGTAACGCTTTCCTTTTTAACGTCTCAAACGGTTTTCGAAAACTCTGATTTTTATTAATTAAATATTAAGTATTGGAAGGGGGTGTTACACTTTTGGAGCGAAATAGGATCACGTTCGTGAGTTGCCGTGTGACCGTATTTTGGAAGTCTCGGCGTGTTGTTATAGTCATCATCAAAAGGTGAGTTCTATACTCACTAGGATTAAAATTGTATGTGTTGTGAATTCTGGATCGAGTCTCGCGTTTACGAAAATCTGGTGTGAAACCATTTTGCGAAAATATCGTTTGAATCATGAGATTGATTGAATTGTTGGACTGAAACTTATGAATTGGCATGTCATGATTATTGAATGATGTGTGTTGATTGTTGACTAGTTTGACTGTGTGTTATGGGCCGGTAAAGTGGAAGTATCGATCGGAAAATGCATCGGAATCATATTGGGATAATATCTTTAAGAAAATGTAAGCATCTGGGTTACTGAGGCACACGCACGGATCGTGCGTTATGGGAGCACGGATCGTGCTGTGTGTTCGGAGGTAACTTGGGAATGGTTTTGGGACATCGCACGGATCGTGCGCTGTTCTGTGTAAAATGAATTCAATTTCTCAGTCACGCACGGGTCGTGCGCCTCAGGAGCACGGACCGTGCGTGGTCTTCGGGTTGCCTATTTTGAAAAGTGTTATAAATCATCCCGAACGGTTCCAATTGCATTCCAATCCTTTCTTCCCCCATCCCCAATGATACTATAACTGAATTGCCCAGAATTGAGTGGTAATTAACTGTGATGGGATCCAAGTTATATTAGTGCCAAGTGATTGGTTATGTTTGGATTATGTTCAGCTGCAGTGAATGCTCATGTGATTGACCATTGGTTTCATGTTATGACTTTGTGATTGATGCATGTGCTGGACTGACTCATTTAGTAAGGTTGTTAAGCTAAGTTAGCAAACCTTAGTAATCCATGTGAGATCAATTAATTATAAGGTATATTTAATAATTAGATCACCTAATGTTAAGAATAAGATTAGGTTATGATAAGGCTCAGCGAATGAGTATGCATTCAGGTTAGGCTCAGTGATTGAGCAGTTCTCATTGTTCATTGTTATTGTATCTTGTATATGCATATTAGTTAGGCTCAGTGATTGAGCATAGTTCTTTGTTTAGGCTCAGTGATTGAGCATAGTTCATGGTTAAGGCTCAGAGAATGAGTATATGTTTAGTGTGCTGGGGGAGAGGAAGTCATGATCCTTATGAACCTAGGCCCCGGTAGGGACCCACTAGTGATTAGAGGGGACGGGTTCACCGGAAGCTTATTATGCCAAGTGACCGGTGACACGCTAAAAATCTTTGTTAGGCTCAGTGATTGAGCATAGTTCATTGTTAGGCTCAGTGATTGAACATAGTTCATTGTTAGGCTCAGTGATTGAGATTAGTTCATGGTTTAGACTCAGTGATTGAGATTAGTCCCACCACATAGTCAACTTTGAGGACTATGAGTTTTGAGTTTAGAATAATGAATCAAGCATAATTGAACCGAGAGGTTTAGTAAGGGGTCGCGCTAGAACTCACTGAGACAAGTTGTCTCACTGGTGTGGTTTATTATATGCAAGTATACATAGTCACACAAGTAATAAAGTGATAAGAAAGGTCGAACCCACAGGGATTATGTATTGTAAATTTTTGTAGTTCAAAGTGTACACTTAGTGTGTCTACACTATTCAGTATTTTTGGTTTGGAGTTTTCAAAGTAAGTAAAATAAATATAAGCAATAAAATGTGTGAGAAATCAGTTGGAAAAAGTAGTTGAGATGTTTTCACCAAGTACTTTACTTCTAAGTGTTTTAATGGAGTATGTAGTGTGGGAACACTGGATGTAGGTACATCAGTTTGTGCCTTTCAGCACTTCTCTTCAGAGTTTCATTACAAGCTCTTATGATCTTTGTTTTTTTACAGTAAAGAAAGGTTTGTCAATTCCTCCCTTGCCTCCTAACAATGATCCAAGTTGCTAAATAGGTTCACTCTTGTAATTTTGTTATCCTAAGAACTATGCTATCCTATGTCTAGGTTTTAGCATATATTTAACAAAGTTTCCTTTATTAAATACTTGTCCCTATTAACTCTTGAGTTCATAAATGTAGCCCATGTCTGCTGCTACAAGTTTTACCCATTCTAAAGTGATCAATTTCAGAATAAGTTGAAAGAAGTGTTATGCAAGAGTTTAAAGTGTTTACACTACATAAACCATAATAACATATTTAGAAGTTCATTACAAGGTTAGAACATCTCAACTTAAGGGAATTTAGCTCATATTACTCATGTTATAAAGCAAAGAATGTGCAAAGAACATAAGTAAATGAATAATAAAGCAAAAGAACTTAAAAGAGTAGAGATTACTTGAATAGAAGATCTTTTGCATTAAGTTCCCAAGTTGAAGTACAATAAAGATTTCTTACACGAATTTCTTCAAAGTAGAAGTGAAGGGAATGGTTGTCAAGCACTTCCTCACCTTCCTCTCCTTAGAAACTTGAAATGAAAATAAACTAAACCTAAACTAAACTAAAAGATAAAGGATTTAAAGATGTCCAAGATGATAAAAGATAGGATTCTCTATTTATAGGCTTGAAAGCTTTCCTCTTGCAAGGGGTTTCCTTTGGCGTGAAAGATCAGCTGAGAGAACCAAACATGGTTAGTTTGTTGACAACCAATCAAGCAAGCTGCACAGGTTTGGTCGCTTGCATGCATAACAAAAGATGAGGTCCATTGGAGAAGTGTTACATGTCTTTTAGATAAGTTTGAGTCTTGCAACTTGATTTTTATGTGTATCGCCGACTTCAGCAAGTGGCTCAGCTCCAGGTGACTAGGCATGACGTCACTAATCAAGTGTGGTAGCATTGAAATGGTCTTTGGATGTTTTGGTATTTAACTGCAGAATTTTAGCAGGTGTTGGCAGTGTTTCCACTCCTAGTGTTTCCACTCCTGGTGTTGGCAGTGTTTCCACTCCTGCAGTAGCTGCACTAACAAAAACATCAAACCTAACAAGATTTGTGCATTTTGCCTAGATCATTGCCCTTTATCCATTTGAATATTTAAAATGTTGTTCCTTGATAAATAAGCTATAAATATATATAAATGTTCTTGAAAATAAGCAATAACTCAAGCTTAATTGTATGAATAACTCTATATAAAATAGAGTTATCACACCCCCAAACTTAAATTGTTGCTTGTCCTCAAGCAATGACAAGAAACAAAACACAAGACTTATATAATTATGAAGACATCTCAACTCATGTTTTTTCAAGAAGTGTTTGAAGTGTATTGTAATGAGCCTTTCTCTTTTGGTGCTTTTTCTTCCATGCCCTTGCTTTAGAATATTCAGAGTTATAAAAACTCATTTGCGTGAGTGTGTGGCCCATTGAGTTTCTAATAGGTTCCATAACTGAACAAAGAGTTTTTCCTTAGCTTTTTGAAAAAGATGGAATTCTTTTGGTCACTCTTAGAGATTTTTCAAAATATGGCTGAGACTAACAATTTCTTCAAGTAATTTAGGGGACTCTTAAGCACAACAAAGGGCTTTTGGTGTTTCCAACTTGTTGAGCCAATACCTTATTTCTATTCTTGGTAGCGTACACTGCCCTCCTCACTGACCTCCACATGCATTTTCTTCTTTTTCTTGGTTTGTTTTTCTTTTTCTCGTTTGAACTTTGTTCATATTTTTCAAACCAATTTGCACTTAAGGGACAGGTTCAGCTTATATGATTCAGGCAAATGTAGCTCATTGTTGGGATATTTTTGGTATTTTTGAGTGGTTTTGATACTTGTGGTTTGTACTCTTCAAGCTGTCACACTTTGGCCTTTGTATTCATTGATTTTCCCCCAAACTTAAGTCTTTATGCTCTTCTAAATTTTTAATAAAAATCTAATTTTGACCTCAAATTTCCAAAATTTCCTTGGCTTTAGATAGCTCTTGATCTAGCATGGTTCTTTTCAAAACTCAATTTTGGTTGTGTCAAAGCTTTTATAAAACTGATCATTTCTAGAAAACAAGGCTTTTTCATCATTTAAAAATTGACTCATTGACACACTTCTTCAATTTTGTTGAGAAAAATATGAATTGATCATGTTTCATAATCATTTAAATCTAAAAACAAGTTGATGCACTTAATTCACTGTAACACCCCGGTATTTTCATCGAGTAAAAATGCCCAAGTGCACCATCCCTAATTTATCAGAGATAATATTTCCTGTTTCGATACTGAACACCACTATAAATTTTTCGCTGAATAATAACAAAAACGGTCTTAATCATAATTAAAACCACAACGGTTTCCTAACCATCAATCATCAGCAGGACTTAGTGTTCAATACCATCACAAGAAAGCGCGGAAACAAAATACATAACGTATACATCCGGTATCGATATAATGTTCTGATACAAAGATAACAAGGGAAAAACATAAGCTTAAACATAAAAGTTGAGTCTTCAGCAACCTCCCGAGTAATCATCTACTCAAGCCTCTTGATCTCCACTTTCCCTGTTTCTCTGTAAAACAACAACATATAAACAATGAGATACAATCTCAGTGAGTTCTACGGAGACCCCTATCTACGCTCTCGGTTCAATTAAGAATTCTTTTTAACTTACACGACACCGACTGCGCGAACGCTAACCCCGGTGAACCGTATTATAGAACTTTCTTTCATTCGTGGTTCAATTCATAACCACGTGCATTATCAATCAACACGACACCGCCTGCGCGAACGCTAAACCCCGGTGAACGTGTTATAATCCAGTACGACACCGACTGCGCGAACGCTAACCCCGGTATATCGCACAACAAACTTTTAACATGACACCGCCTGCGCGAACGCTAAAACCCGGTGTACATGTTATGACTCAGTACGACACCGACTGCGCGAACGCTAACCCCGGTGTATCGCACAACAACTTTTTAACAGAACACCGCCTGCGCGAACGCTGAAACCCGGTGAACCCCCTTACCAATAGTACTTTCCCTAATGGCACAGGGCCTAGGGTAGGGGATCATGACTGCCCCGCCTAGTATGTCAACATGGGTCGTCACCCCAACTCGATATATGTTAAATATATCTACACTCGATGACCTGTTAGTTCACCTATACTCAATGGACATTTAGTCCATCTACATTTGACCGTTAATCAAACATAATACCCACATTGGGCCGTTTCCTATAGTCGATATAATATATATCGTGAATCGTAGACCGGTTTAGACGAATAAATAATAATCATCCCGCGTCAGTTATACCATACCACGTAGGACTCATAGTCCGTTTTATTATCAATAAAACATATCCGCACACGAGTACTATTGTTCGGCTTTTCGAAAGAATTTCAACTTCAAAGTATTTTATAAAACCCTTTTTAAACATACCCAAAATCATGGCATTATAAGCCTAATATCATTATAGAATGGTTAGGAAAGGATTAGGAGAAGATTGGAATCGATCGGGATCGTTTCGGGCAAGTTTGGAAAATTTTGGACAGAACACAGCGCACGGTTCGTGCTCCGATACGCACGGGTCGTGCGCCCTGTAATGCGTTTTTGAAAACAGAAACAGAAAGACCCGCACGGTCCGTGCGCCTGAGACGCACGGGTCGTGCGCTTTTGACAGCATTGTCTTTTATCCCGTTTTCGCATTTTTCGTTGTTCCGACCAATTCCGATACCTGTTCCAGTCCAGTCCCAACATAAAAACAGTCCAAAAACATATTCAAACAACAATGTTCATCATCAAATCGAAGTTTATTAAAACGCGACATATTTTCCAAGTATTGGTTTTAGACCCAAAATCTCTCAAACTCAATCACCAAACAATATTCCAGTCCAGCGAAAGCGATAAAGCGGTTAATCAATAAATTCAAAACGTAAAATCCTAAGCGTGAGGAGAACTCACCCTTGACGCGTGATCCACGATCAAGCCGAAATCACCGAGTAGCCACACGAACGTTCCCCGCTCCGGCGACACCCAATCCGCTTCCAAAGCTTCCCACTCGATCGCGAAACCTCTTTTGACCGAAATACCAAATTCCTCGAAATCCTCCATGGACACTATTCATCATCTTCAACCTCCAAGACTACTATTCATCCATAACCCCAATCTTTGATTTTCAACTCCAAATCACCCAATCGATCTTCAATACTCGAGTAATCCACCTTGAGCTCGCTCCTAAACATCATCCTGAGCTTTCCCTTGAGCTACAACCATCAAAACTCCAATTTTCCTCTCAAATTCGAAAATGGCAAAGTGAGAGAGAGTGAGTTGATGATGAAGATCTTGGTACCAAATCGAAGAGAAAGTAACGCTGAACGTTTTTCGTGTTGGAAGGAAGTCGTTTTGATTAGTGTGAACCCTTCCTTTTTCCTCTTCTTCCTCCTCACCCTTTCTTTCTCTTTTCTTTCTTTTCTCTCATTCTCTCTGTTTCTCTTCTCTCGCTGCTTTCTTTCTTTTCTCCCTTTTCTTTTTAATTAATTCTTTCTCCTCTTCCCTCACATGCACACACGTATACATATATATATATATTTATTAATATATAAGTTGTAACGCGGTCAAATTACCATATTGATCGAAATCTCCTATTTCGATTCCAAAACTTCATTGACCCGTATTATTCGGTTAACGATCCGATGACAACCAATAAATAATTTTAGCACTCAATAAATTTACCAGTTAAGTACTAAATTAGTTTAATTGGGTTAACACCCAAATAATTCTACTAATTATTTTGAGGATGTTACATTCTCCCCAACTTGAAAGAATTTTGTCCTCAAAATTTTCGTTAAGTCTTTCATCCGACTAACCGAGATTCGACATTCTCAGAAAGGTCTTAAGTTGCTGGAACACAATCTTGAATTAACGAAATGAGTGTAGAAAATCTTCCCAAGTTGGCACATCAATCTCCGAGTATGATCCACTACTACCTTGATACGAACTCTCTGGTTACGAATCTACACGAGGAACTCATCATTCACCTACATAGGCTCGGCACCGCGTTTGAAAACACTCCCGAAGCTTCATTCCAATTATCCTCGTTTACTCCCCAACTTTGATTAATCTAAATCAAAGGGTTTAATACAAGACACTTGATAGAAATATATGTTGAAAATGAGATCCACAAACTGGTACTCCTCGGTAGAGGTAAAAACAAACACGATTTCCTCGAAGGGTGTAAACACTTTCTTCACAAATCTTCTACGATCCATAACAGTTCTCGTACACACCGACAATGTGACGGAAAAGTCACTTGTGAAACTTCTTGACTCGCCCCCATGATTTCGAGATAACACTTCTCGAAAGAAGATGGAATGGGATTTATCAGAAACGTTTATCTTAAACGTAGAAATAAATCACGGGGACATCAAATAAATTGAACGTAATGAAAATCACCTCAGTTGTTCTCCAAACAACTATCAAACAGAACTCAGAGCTCCTTTTCTTATATTGCAACTTCTTCACGAGGTTTTCACCAACGACGTACCCGATTCCTTTCCGAATTAGTCAATAGCATTGAGAGCTTCCCCTCAACCTAAGTAATCCTTCTAGGATTTTCCTAAATCAGATTTCATTAGCCTCTAGATTCGTTCCCAAAATTAACTTTAGCATGCGGGTTTTCACAAAAATGATTTTTCAAAACTACCATACCGCACGCCAAACTTCACTTTGGAAAGTTCGGTCCCTTGCAGCAGATCCATCAATTAGTCCTTTGGTGCTTATTCGCAATGTGTAAAACAGTCAACCGTCAACTCATTTTCATATTCGAATTCACGTTTGACTTGTCAAACGGAATCACATAATACTATCTAATTGTTAACCTTCGTAAGCGGAAGGTTAACACCAAAACCTTGCCACTATAGTGGAGACTTATGTATGTACCCCGTCTTAGAGCTAAAAGACTCCAACAATTCCATTTCACGCATCATTAAATCTCTGCCATGTGAATGGATTCCCTACTCAGCGCATCCGTTACAATATTGGCCTCTCTTGAATGCTATTTCAACACAAATTTATAATCCTCCAAAAACTCAACACACTTCTCTGCATGCTATTCAGTTCTTTCTGATCAAACAGATACTTTAAACTTTTGTGATCACTAAAGGCATCGAAACGAGACCCATACAGGTAACGTCTCCAAATCTTCAGTGCATACACAATAGCTGCCAATTCCAAATCATGAGTCGGATAATTCCCTTCACGAGTCTTCAATTGCCTGGATGCACAAGCTACCACCTGTTGATTCTGCATGAGAACACATCCTAAACCCTTCCCTGAAGCGTCATCGAAAATTTGAAATTCCAATGACAGATCCGGAAGAATCAGGATTGGAGCAGAAGTCAAAATCTTCAACTCTTGAAAACATTCTTCACAATCGGCATCCCACGTAAACGGATGACCCTTACGAGTTAACCGAGTAAGTGGAAAACTAACTGTGAGAACCCTTTAACAAATCTCTTATAGTAACCGGCTAGACCCAGAAACTTTTGATCTCTGCGGCTGATGTCGGTCACTCCCATTCAACACCGCTTCCTTCTTACTGAGATCTTACAAAAACTCCCGACTTGGGAAATCACATGTCCCAAAGACTTTACCTCTGACACCCAAAAATCACACTCCGAAGGTTTCAAGTACAACTTCTTTTCTCGGAGTACTTTCAGAACAATGCGGAGATGTTGGACATGCTCCTCAATGGTCTTCGAGCACATCGAGATACCATCAATGAAAACGACTACAAATTGATCTAGGTAATTGAGGAAAAACTCAGTTCAGGTAATCCATGATTACCGCTGGAGCATTAGTCAAACCGAAGGGCATCACTACCCACACATAATGTCCATACCTAGTACGGAAAGCTGTCTTCGGAATATCTAAGGCTCTAACTTTTATTTGATGATGTCCTGACCTCAGATCAATTTTAGAAACACTGCAGCACCTCAAATTGCTCAAGCAAATCGTCTATCCTTGGTAAGGGATATTTATTCCTGATCGTCACTTTGTTAAGTTGTCGATAACCGATGTACAATCTCATGCTACTATATTTCCTTTTTACTAATCACACCAGAGCACTCCCTAGAGAAGCACTCAGTCGAATAAATTTCTTTAACATCGACTCTTCAAGTTGAGACTCCATTTCCTTTAATTCTCAAGAAACCTTCGATAAGAAACAATAGATATTGATCCCGTGCCAGGAATCAATTCTACAGTAAACTCTACTTCTCGCTCTGGAGGTCCAGAAGAAACTTCATCGTGAAAACATCCAGAAAGTCATTCACGACCTGAACGTTCGCCAAATCTAAACTAGTTCCAGTGGATGCAGATAACATACTAACATGTGCTTCCGCACCTTGGAACGAAGGTTGACCGTCTAAGGTGAACTTGGTAACCGCTTCAGAATTTGTCCTAGATAATTCAACTGATTCTGAAGCGAAGCTGATAGTTGATTAATACAGTCGATTGCAACATGATTTGCAGTCATCCAATTCATACCCAAAATGGTGTCCACACTTCTCATAGGCAAACAAATAAATTTTACAACGAAATTTCTGCCTTCTATGACAAGTGGACAATTTGACACCAGGATTAGGTCTTTGCTTACAATCACCATTGTGATGCTTTCCACAGTTAGAACATCTTCTGACCTTTGAAGAATCGAAGAATTGCACCTGCTTTTCCTTTGATGAAATTATCTTAGGACCTTGCATTCGGAGTTGATAATTCAACTACCTTCTTTCCTTTCTAGTATTCCCCATGAGATCATCCTCGGCGACATAGGCTGATTGCACTAAGGCAACATAATTGGTAACAGTATAAGAACTGAGACCCTAAGTTATAAAAGCACTAAGGCCCCTCTTATACTTCCGCATTCTCCATTCGTCATCCGAAGCTTACTTTACCACTTGGTAAAACTGAGACAACTTCTCAAACTTAGCGGTGTATTCTTCCACCGTCATGCCACATTTCCTGAGGATGCACCGGTTGGAGATTCCGGTTTTGGTCGAGGACTACGTCTTGATCATCCTACCATAATTCCGCCTATGATGCACTAAGTATTAAGTTGATCAGGCTCAATGTCTCTTAGCATCACAAGTGTAATTACAACCAGGACTAACAAGGAATCGACTCAACCCTAAACTAAGTCCGACTAGGTCGAACTGCTCTGATACCAACTGTAACACCCCGGTATTTTCATCGAGTAAAAATACCCAAGTGCACCATCCCTAATTTATCAGAGATAATATTTCCTGTTTCGATACTGAACACTACTATAAATTTTTCGCTGAATAATAACAAAAACGGTCTTAATCATAATTAAAACCACAACGGTTTCCTAACCATCAATCATCAGCAGGACTTAGTGTTCAATACCATCACAAGAAAGCGCGGAAACAAAATACATAACGTATACATCCGGTATCGATATAATGTTCTGATACAAAGATAACAAGGGAAAAACATAAGCTTAAACATAAAAGTTGAGTCTTCAGCAACCTCCCGAGTAATCATCTACTCAAGCCTCTTGATCTCCACTTTCCCTGTTTCTCTGTAAAACAACAACATATAAACAATGAGATACAATCTCAGTGAGTTCTACCGAGACCCCTATCTACGCTCTCGGTTCAATTAAGAATTCTTTTTAACTTACACGACACCGACTGCGCGAACGCTAACCCCGGTGAACCGTATTATAGAACTTTCTTTCATTCGTGGTTCAATTCATAACCACGTGCATTATCAATCAACACGACACCGCCTGCGCGAACGCTAAACCCCGGTGAACGTGTTATAATCCAGTACGACACCGACTGCGCGAACGCTAACCCCGGTATATCGCACAACAAACTTTTAACATGACACCGCCTGCGCGAACGCTAAAACCCGGTGTACATGTTATGACTCAGTACGACACCGACTGCGCGAACGCTAACCCCAGTGTATCGCACAACAACTTTTTAACATAACACTGCCTGCGCGAACGCTGAAACCCGGTGAACCCCCTTACCAATAGTACTTTCCCTAATGGCACAGGGCCTAGAGTAGGGGATCATGACTGCCCCGCCTAGTATGTCAACATGGGTCGTCACCCAACTCGATATATGTTAAATATATCTACACTCGATGACCTGTTAGTTCACCTATACTCAATGGACATTTAGTCCATCTACATTTGACCGTTAATCAAACATAATACCCACATTGGGCCGTTTCCTATAGTCGATATAATATATATCGTGAATCGTAGACCGGTTTAGACGAATAAATAATAATCATCCCGCGTCAGTTATACCATACCACGTAGGACTCATAGTCCGTTTTATTATCAATAAAACATATCCGCACACGAGTACTATTGTTCGGCTTTTCGAAAGAATTTCAACTTCAAAGTATTTTATAAAACCCTTTTTAAACATACCCAAAATCATGTCATTATAAGCCTAATATCATTATAGAATGGTTAGGAAAGGATTAGGAGAAGATTGGAATCGATCGGGATTGTTTCGGGCAAGTTTGGAAAATTTTGGACAGAACACAGCGCACAGGTTCGTGCTCCCATACGCACGGGTCGTGCGCCCTGTAATGCGTTTTTGAAAACAGAAACAGAAAGACCCGCACGGTCCGTGCGCCTGAGACGCACGGGTCGTGCGCTTTTGACAGCATTGTATTTTATCCCGTTTTCGCATTTTTCGTCGTTCCGACCAATTCCGATACCTGTTCCAGTCCAGTCCCAACATAAAAACAGTCCAAAAACATATTCAAACAACAATGTTCATCATCAAATCGAAGTTTATTAAAACGCGACGTATTTTCCAAGTATTGGTTTTAAACCCAAAATCTCTCAAACTCAATCACCAAACAATATTCCAGTCCAGCGAAAGCGATAAAGCGGTTAATCAATAAATTCAAAACGTCAAATCCTAAGCGTGAGGAGAACTCAACCTTGACGCGTGATCCACGATCAAGCCGAAATCACCGAGTAGCCACACGAACGTTCCCCGCTCCGGCGACACCCAATCCGCTTCCAAAGCTTCCCACTCGATCACGAAACCTCTTTTGACCGAAATACCAAATTCCTCGAAATCCTCCATGGACACTATTCATCATCTTCAACCTCCAAGACTACTATTCATCCATAACCCCAATCTTTGATTTTCAACTCCAAATCACCCAATCGATCTTCAATACTCGAGTAATCCACCTTGAGCTCGCTCCTAAACATCATCCTGAGCTTTCCCTTAAGCTACAACCATCAAAACTCCAATTTTCCTCTCAAATTCGAAAATGGCAAAGTGAGAGAGAGTGAGTTGATGATGAAGATCTTGGTACCAAATCGAAGAGAAAGTAACGCTGAACGTTTTTCGTGTTGGAAGGAAGTCGTTTTGATTAGTGTGAACCCTTCCTTTTTCCTCTTCTTCCTCCTCACCCTTTCTTTCTCTTTTCTTTCTTTTCTCTCATTCTCTCTGTTTCTCTTCTCTCGCTGCTTTCTTTCTTTTCTCCCTTTTCTTTTTAATTAATTCTTTCTCCTCTTCCCTCACATGCACACACGTATACATATATATATATATATATATATATATATATATATATATATATATATATATATATATATATATATTTATTAATATATAAGTTGTAACGCGGTCAAATTACCATATTGATCGAAATCTCCTATTTCGATTCCAAAACTTCATTGACCCGTATTATTCGGTTAACGATCCGATGACAACCAATAAATAATTTTAGCACTCAATAAATTTACCAGTTAAGTACTAAATTAGTTTAATTGGGTTAACACCCAAATAATTCTACTAATTATTTTGAGGATGTTACATTCACCATGTTAACACAAATTATCATGCTTTGTTAAGTACATCTAAAACTTAAAACATACTAACACTATATACTCACATGCTATAAATACTTACTCAAACATATTCATACATATATATTAGTACTAGGTTCAAAACATGCTGTAAATATAGTGCATACACAAAATACATACTATTCTCCACTCTCCCCCCCCCCCCCAACTTAAATATGAGCAGTGTCCCCACTGCTCTAAGTTTAGGAAACAGGGGAGTACTAATGTTGGGAGAAACAAAAAACAAGTTTTTAACACATAGTAGTAAGTTAACACATAGTATTTAGCACATAGAGTATACTACTAAAGCATATTATAAATACTGGAAACAACATTAAAAGGTATCTTTTTACTCTTTCTTCTGGAATCTGGGGCTGGCTCTCAGAGCAGGGCTTTGCTTGGCTTTTGTCTTCTTTGATTTCTTAGCAGTGGCCACATCAGAGGTAGGCACACCAGGATCATCTACAGCAGCCTCATGCATTTCTGCCTCTTCAGGTGTAGCTTCTGCAGGAACATCTGGTGTAGCCAGTGTTTGGACTTCAGGTGCAGGTACACCACTCTGTTCTGGAGTTTTCTCAGATTGCTGCTCAATTCCCTCTTGATGTTGCTCTGCTACCTTCTCAGCTTCTTTCTCTCCTTCCTTGGGTGTAGCTTCCTCAGATACTTCCTGCTCACCAGCTTGTATCCCTGTACCCTGTGCACCATAGAGTGAGCTCATTGTCCACTTCTTCTTTGTTGGAGCAGGCTTCAATGTTCTCCTTGTGTATCCCAGCATCTGCTTCTTCTCTGCTAAGGCCTTCAGAACCGCAGAGATTGTTGCTGCAGGACTAGTTGCCATGACTGTTGATTTTGAAGCTTCTGCAGTTGGTGTGGGAACACTGGCTGACTCCTTGACAGTATCTGCCTGCATCTTCAATTCTGAACCTGCTTTTCCTTTATCTTTCTCAGGCTCTTCAATGAGTACCTGCGTTTCAACTTTCTCAGAAACAATGTTAGTTGGCTCAATAGGTTCTGTTGGTAGGGTGGGTGATTTCTGGGATGGGATGGTTGTATCTGCTTGTGCATCTTGTTTTGGATTTTCAGATTGGGGAGCATTTTCTGGTGGAGGTGTGTGTGATTTTGGTGTTGAAGTGTGACTGGGGGTATGGTGGGTGGTGGGGGATGGAATGTTGGTTTGTGATGGTGGTGAGGGGGTGTTTGATTGCTGTTGTGATGGTGGTGATGGTGGTTGGGCTTCATTTGTAGATTTCTTTCTTAATTCATACTTTCTTCTGGCACTAGCTTCCATATCATCACTGCCATCATCATCACTGTCACTAACTTCCAGTGACTCAGATTCATCCTCCTCTACATCCTTTTCAATATCCTTCACAGCCTGCCTTGCCTCTTCATCTTCTTCAGTATCTTCATCACTCACTTCTTCAATTTCTTCCTCCACTCTTGGTTTCTTTCCCTTCTTTTCTTTCTCAGTATCTCTCTTTCTCTTTACTTTCCTCTCTTTCTTATCAGTTTCTTTTTCCACTTCTTCTTTTTCATCAATCACCCAATTAGGAAAAATTGGGGATTCTATTTCTGCTTCAGGGTCATCCAACTTTAATTTCAACCATTCATGCTGTTCTCTTTGAAATTTCCAGACAGCTTGGAGTTTCTGCACCAAGTGTTCAGACACTTCCTGCTCTACAGTACTTTTAATTTTCACTGACCTCACTCTTTCCTTAACTTCAGCAGACAGACCACTAGGAGGGGTTTTTCTGTAGACTTTTTCTAGATCAGAAGTAACAACTCCTTGCTTTTGACACAATTCAGTGATTAAGCATGGGAAATATAAGAATCCAGATTCCTTGGCTTGACATTCTACAATTTCTTTAGCTATCAATTTCCCTATGTCTACATTATCCTCACATAGGATTGAATCAATAAGAATCAACCTATCTTTAGATAATGTAGAAGTGTGTGAAGTAGGGAGAATTGATGTATCAATGAATAAATGCCAACTACCAAGCTCAGGGATCAATTCACCAGTTTTAAGTTTGAATTCAGTATTTGTGAATTTCTCCCACTGAGATCCTTCTATTGCTACTCTTTCTTTGATTTTAGTCATTTGCTTCTTTCCATAAGTCTCTAGTTTTACTTCAAATGCATTACCAGTATATGTGAGATCATAGTGCTTATTGATTCTAGCAGGGTCAAAGAAAACTTTCTTACCTCTAACCTTGGAGAAAAATACAGTACCTCCTCTGTTATTCTGAATTCCTGAGTAGAATTCTCGCACCAATTGCTCCAAGTAGTAGGCTCGAGTTTGAACAAATCTTTCCCAATGCATGTTGTTGACAGTGGAGAGGAATGAATGATGAGCTTTTGCGAAGTTGAAACCACGCTCAGGCAGAAACTTCATGTTCCAAAAGTGCTCACATCCAGGGATTGCTTCCATTGATGCTAGTACTCCTGATTTTCCCTTTTTCGCCTGAGTTTCCACACTAGATCCTTTCCCCGTGTTTTTAGAGGCAGCTTGTTTCTTAGCCATTTATGATTTGGAGTGTTTGAGATTGAAAAACTGTTTGTGAGTGGAGAGGATTTTTGATCGGTTTTGCGAGAGGGACGAAGAAAATTGAAACTTAGGGTATGTGAAAGGGTTAGTGGGATTTGGTAGTTGAGGTTTATAGCCGTTAAGTTGTGTGGCCTAACATGCAAGCCAACACGTGGAAACTTAGACTTAACACGCCACTTTCTAACCCTTGATCAAAGATGATTCCACTAAGTTGATGATTTGTCAAGTGACAGTTTTCTTCTAAATTATTCTAACACCAGAGTAGGCAGTGTGGCTGCATTAAGTGTAGAAACACCTAGTGTGGGAACACTGGCTACTCTGTTGTCCTGTTTTTCCTGCAAAATAACAAAACATGAAATTGCACAAAATAATAATTTTAACTATATAGTGATGGGTTGCCTCCCTCAAGCGCTTGTTTTAAGAGTCTTACAGCCTGACTTGTACCTTGGTCTAAGGTTTTGCAAAGTGAGTGGTGATCTTGTCTCTCTCTACATGCTCTCCATAGTACATTTTCACTCTTTGTCCATTTATTTTGAAAGTGGTATCAGTGGTTGCATCATATAGATCAACTGCACCATGGGGGTAGATTTTAACTAATTTGAATGGTCCTGACCATCTTGATCTTAGTTTTCCAGGGAAGAGTTTCAACCTAGAATTGTACAATAGAACCATTCCTCCTTCTTTAAGTTCTCTCCTTTGGATTTTCTTGTCATGCCATACTTTGGTTTTAGCTTTATAAATTTCTGCATTCTCATAGGAGAAATGCCTAAATTCTTCTAATTCATTTAGCTCAAGAAACCTTTTCTCCCCTGCCTTTTTGAGATCAAAATTCAACTTTTTGATAGCCCAATATGACTTGTTCTTTAATTCAACAGGGAGATGACATGGCTTGCCATAAACTAACTTATAGGGGGACATTCCTAATGGAGTTTTAAATGCAGTCCTATATGCCCATAATGCTTCATCTAAGTGTAAGGACCAATCTTTTCTATTTGGTCCAACCATTTTCTCAAGCATTCTTTTTATTTCCCTATTTGAAAGTTCAGCTTGTCCACTTGTTTGTGGGTGATAGGCAGTAGCAATCTTATGTTTCACTCCATATTTTGCAAGAAGATTTTCAATAAGTTTGTTGCAAAAATGTGAGCCTTCATCATTGATGATTGCTCTTGGAGTACCAAATCTTGAAAAAATATTTCTTTGGAGAAATTTGCTAACAGATTTAGCATGATTATTTGGCAGTGCTACAGCCTCAATCCATTTAGACACATAGTCTACAGCCACTAAGATGTATTCATTGCCAAAAGAAGGTGGAAAAGGACCCATGAAATTCATGCCCCAAACATCAAAAAGTTCTATTTCTAGAATATTAGTCCTAGGCATTTCATGTCTATTAGATATATTACCACTTCTTTGACATTTATCACAGGTTTTGACCATATAGTAAGCATCTTTAAATAGAGTAGGCCAGAAATAACCTGATTGAATTACCTTAGCTGCTGTTCTTTGGCTTCCAAAGTGACCTCCATATGGTGCAGCATGACAATGCAGGAGCACTGCTTGCTGTTCTTCTTCAGGAATGCATTTTCTCATGATTTGATCAGGACATATCTTGAATAGGTAAGGGTCATCCCAATAGTATTGTTTTACTATGTGGAAGAACCTTCTTTTCTGTTGATAGTTCATGTCACATGGTACAATTTTGCTTACAAGGAAGTTTACTATGTCTGCATACCATGGTGTTGAAACATGAGGTGTGGCCACACTGAGTGCAGAAACACTGGCTGTATTCATGGTAATTGCTAATAATTTCTCATCAGGGAAACTTTCCTTGATTTCTTCAATTGTACCTGCATTATTACTTTCAAGTCTAGAGAGGTGATCAGCCACTTGGTTCTCTACTCCTTTCTTATCTCTTATTTCAAGATCAAATTCTTGAAGTAATAGAACCCATCTTATTAGCCTAGGTTTTGCATCTTTTTTAGAAATTAGATACTTGATGGCAGAATGGTCAGTGTACACAATTACTTTGGTGCCTACCAAGTATGATCTAAATTTTTCAAAAGCAAAAACCACTACTAATAGTTCCTTCTCTGTCACAGTGTAGTTCATTTGAGCCTCAATTAGTGTTTTGCTAGCATAGTAGATAGAATGAAAAACTTTGTTATATCTTTGCCCTAGGACTGCTCCTACTGCAAAGTCACTAGCATCACACATGAGTTCAAAAGGTTTACTCCAATCTGGAGTGACTACAACTGGTGCTGTAACTAAGGCCTTTTTTAGTTTTTGAAAAGCTTCTACACAAGATTCATCAAAATTAAAAGGCACATCATGTTGCAAAAGCATACACAATGGTTTTGAAATTTTTGAAAAGTCTTTGATAAATCTCCTATAGAATCCTGCATGACCTAAAAAACTTCTAATCCCTTTGATTGTTGATGGAGGTGGTAGTTTCTCAATTACCTCTATCTTTGCCCTATCCACTTCAAGACCTTTTTTAGATATTTTATGACCAAGCACAATGCCTTCTTTTACCATGAAATGACATTTTTCCCAATTAAGCACTAAGTTAGTGTCTTCACACCTTTGAAGAATTTTTTCTAAGTTTGAAAGACATAATGAGAATGTTTCTCCAAAAACAGAAAAGTCATCCATGAAGACTTCCATTGATTGCTCAATGAAGTCAGAAAAGATTGACATCATGCATCTTTGAAAGGTAGCAGGAGCATTACAAAGTCCAAAAGGCATCCTTCTAAAGGCAAAAGTGCCATAAGGACAAGTAAAGGTGGTTTTCTGTTGATCCTTAGGTTCAATTGCTATTTGATTGTATCCTGAATAACCATCTAAGAAACAATAGAATTCCTTTCCTGCTAACCTATCTAACATTTGATCTATAAAGGGTAAAGGGAAATGATCTTTCTTAGTGGCCTTATTGAGTTTTCTGTAATCCATACAGATTCTCCACCCTGTTACAGTTCTGGTTGGGATTAATTCATTATTTTTATTGGCTACAACTGTGACTCCACCCTTTTTAGGAACACATTGCACAGGACTAACCCATGCACTATCTGAAATAGGGTAGATAATACCAACATCTAGCCATTTAATTATTTCCTTCTTAACAACCTCTTTCATTATTGGATTTAATCTTCTTTGCCCTTCTATGCTATTTTTAGAATTTTCTTCTAAAATTATCCTATGCATGCATGTTGAGGGGCTAATCCCTTTAATGTCAGACATTTGCCAACCTATAGCTTTTCTATGTTTTCTCAAGGTGTTAATTAAATCAAGCTCTTGTTCTAAAGATAGATCAGAAGCTATGATTACAGGAAGGGTATTATCCTCACCTAGAAAAACATATTTTAAATGCTTAGGTAGTTCTTTTAATTCTAGCTTAGGAGGTTGTTCAATAGAAGGTACATTTTCTTTAAGGTTGGGATCTTCTAAATTAAGAGATTCATAAGTTCTAACCCATACCTTAGGTGTAGCTTGTTCCTTGGGCAATATGCTTTCTTCAATAAATTTCTCAGCAGGCAATGCAGAAACATCAGGTGCTAGTGCATTGGCAAGGTGATCATACTGCTTGTGGAACTGCTTCTCTACCAAATGATCAAGTGAGATTGATGAACACTCTTCACTCTCCTCTGCAGGATACTTCAAAGCATTCAAGACATTAAATTTTACTTCTTGATCATTCACTCTCATGGTTAGCTCTCCTCTTTGCACATCTATCAGTGTTTTCCCTGTTGCCAAGAATGGTCTTCCAAGTATGACTGGCACTTCTTCATCTGCAATGAAATCTAGTATAACAAAATCTGCAGGAAACACAAATTTGTCAACTTGCACCAATATATCCTCAATAATTCCTTCTGGATATGCAATTGATCTATCTGCCAAAGATAGTGTCAATGTGGTAGGTTTTGCATTTCCAATCCCTAGCTTTGTGAAGATAGATTTGGGCATCAAATTGATGCTTGCACCTAAATCACATAATACTCTTCCTGTATAATACTTACCTATTGAAAAAGGGATTGTAAAGCTACCTGGATCTTTTAGCTTTCTTGGAATTTTGTTTTGTAAAATCAGACTACATTCTTTTGACATAACAACAGTTTCAAATTCCCCTAATCTTCTCCTTTTAGAAAGAACATCTTTCATGAATTTGGCATAGTTTGGCATTTGTTGAAGTGCCTCTATCAAGGGAACATTGATATGCAATTCTTTTAAAACATCTAAAAATTTACTGAATTGCTTCTCCTCATGTATTTTTTTCAATCTTTGAGGAAAAGGAGGAGGAGGGTATTCTGGTACTAACCTTGGAGTAGGAGATGTAGGAACACTAGGTGTTTCTGCATCTTGAGAATTTTTTTCATTTTTATTTTTTTCTCCCTTCTCTGTACCTTCAGGCTCATATGGTTCTGTTAGATCCCTTCCACTTCTCAAAGATATGGCTTTGACCTGTTCCTTACCTTGCCTTTGTGAGGGTGAAGCTTCTGTGTTTGATGGCAAAGTACCTGCTGGTCTTTGCTGCAAAGCAGTTGCTAATTGCCCTACTTGGTTCTCTAGGTTCTTAATTGATATATCATGAGCTTGCCTAGCAGTTCTAGTTTCACTAATGAATGATCTAAGCAATTCTTCTAGAGAGTTGGCATCAGCTGGTGGGTTTGATCTTTGTTGGCTTTGAGGTAGGAATCCAGGAGGAGTACTTGGTGCAGGTGCACTTTGTGCAGGTGCATTTGAATTGTTCCACCTAAAATTTGGGTGGTTCTTCCATCCTGGATTGTAGGTATTAGAGTAAGGGTTGTTATTTTTATTGTAACCTACATAATTGACAGAGACAGGGTTGCTAGGACATTCTTCATATAGATGGCCTCCTCCACAATACACACAACTTGTAGTTCCTGGAGAGGCTTGTTCTATAGCTGCTGCAGTGTTTTCTTTAGGTGTTGCTACACTAGATGTAGGTGCACTAGTGCACTGTTTGATTAGATTGGTTAAAGTGGCTACTTGAGCAGATAGGGCTGATATATCATTAATCTCATGTACTCCAGAGGTTCTCTTTTGAGCACTTACCCTCTCAATAGGCCAACTTGAACCATTTGTAGCAATTTTGTCAATAAGATCACATGCTTCATTATAAGACATATTCAAAAGAACACCACCAGCTGATGCATCTAGCATCACTCTGGTTTGTGGTTCTAGGCCATTGTAAAATGTTTCCATTTGTATAATGACAGGTAAACCATGATGTGGACATTTTCTTAAAAGTTCTTTCCATCTTTCCCATGCTTCAAACAATGATTCAAATTCTTTTTGCTTAAAAGATGTAATATCATGTCTCATCCTAGCATTTTTAATAGGAGGAAAACATTTGCTTAAGAATTTTTCAGCTAATTCATTCCATGTATGAATAGAATTGGGCTCCATAGAATTTAGCCATGATTTTGCCCTATCTTTCAAAGAGTATGGAAATAACTTAAGCCTAAATGCATCCTCACTAATGCTAGGAATGATAAAGTTACTACAAACTTCTATGAATTGCTTTAAATGTTCATGGGGATCTTCATGTGGAGATCCACCAAATTGACCAATTGTTTGCAACATTTGAAACATCATAGGTTTAAATTCAAAATGAACAGCATCAATTTGAGGTCTAGCAATACTAGTTTGTATGTGCTGCTGGTCATATTGAGAATAGTCTCTCATAGGTCTATCTCTATCATTAATCATACCTATTGGTCCCATTTGAATGAATTGTTGTCTGTGATCTGGTCCACCTTCAGTTTGTTGATGTGAATTAGGTCCTCCTCTTACTGAGGCATCTTCACTGTGGTGAGACATTGTTCTGCAGTCTTGTTGTCTTTGTTTTTGTTGTCTTAGCAATCTCCTAAATCTTCTCTCAATTTCTGGATCACAATCAAATTCTGGTGGTCTATCTCTGGGCATAAACTAGTGTTTCCACACTGAGTGTTTCTGCACTAAGTGTTTATGCACAGAAAACAGAATACCAGTAGTACTAATAAAACACTAAATTAACAATCTAAACAACAAAATTTTACTATAATCCCCGGCAACGGCGCCAAAAACTTGGTGTGGTTTATTATATGCAAGTATACATAGTCACACAAGTAATAAAGTGATAAGAAAGGTCGAACCCACAGGGATTATGTATTGTAAATTTTTGTAGTTCAAAGTGTACACTTAGTGTGTCTACACTATTCAGTATTTTTGGTTTGGAGTTTTCAAAGTAAGTAAAATAAATATAAGCAATAAAATGTGTGAGAAATCAGTTGGAAAAAGTAGTTGAGATGTTTTCACCCAGTACTTTACTTCTAAGTGTTTTAATGGAGTATGTAGTGTGGGAACACTGGATGTAGGTACATCAGTTTGTGCCTTTCAGCACTTCTCTTCAGAGTTTCATTACAAGCTCTTATGATCTTTGTTTTTTTACAGTAAAGAAAGGTTTGTCAATTCCTCCCTTGCCTCCTAACAATGATCCAAGTTGCTAAATAGGTTCACTCTTGTAATTTTGTTATCCTAAGAACTATGCTATCCTATGTCTAGGTTTTAGCATATATTTAACAAAGTTTCCTTTATTAAATACTTGTCCCTATTAACTCTTGAGTTCATAAATGTAGCCCATGTCTGCTGCTACAAGTTTTACCCATTCTAAAGTGATCAATTCCAGAATAAGTTGAAAGAAGTGTTATGCAAGAGTTTAAAGTGTTTACACTACATAAACCATAATAACATATTTAGAAGTTCATTACAAGGTTAGAACATCTCAACTTAAGGGAATTTAGCTCATATTACTCATGTTATAAAGCAAAGAATGTGCAAAGAACATAAGTAAATGAATAATAAAGCAAAAGAACTTAAAAGAGTAGAGATTACTTGAATAGAAGATCTTTTGCATTAAGTTCCCAAGTTGAAGTACAATAAAGATTTCTTACACGAATTTCTTCAAAGTAGAAGTGAAGGGAATGGTTGTCAAGCACTTCCTCTCCTTAGAAACTTGAAATGAAAATAAACTAAACCTAAACTAAACTAAAAGATAAAGGATTTAAAGATGTCCAAGATGATAAAAGATAGGATTCTCTATTTATAGGACTGAAAGCTTTCCTCTTGCAAGGGGTTTCCTTTGGCGTGAAAGATCAGCTGAGAGAACCAAACATGGTTAGTTTGTTGACAACCAATCAAGCAAGCTGCACAGGTTTGGTCGCTTGCATGCATAACAAAAGATGAGGTCCATTGGAGAAGTGCCACATGTCTTTTAGATAAGTTTGAGTCTTGCAACTTGATTTTTATGTGTTTCGCCGACTTCAGCAAGTGGCTCAGCTCCAGGTGACTAGGCATGACGTCACTAATCAAGTGTGGAAGCATTGAAATGGTATTTGGATGTTTTGGTATTTAACTGCAGAATTTTAGCAGGTGTTGGCAGTGTTTCCACTCCTGGTGTTCGCAGTGTTTCCACTCCTGCAGTAGCTGCACTAACAAAAACATCAAACCTAACAAGATTTGTGCATTTTGCCTAGATCATTGCCCTTTATCCATTTGAATATTTAAAATGTTGTTCCTTGATAAATAAGCTATAAATATATATAAATGTTCTTGAAAATAAGCAATAACTCAAGCTTAATTGTATGAATAACTCTATATAAAATAGAGTTATCACTCACCCAATCCATTGTTGTTGTTTTTCAGTTAAGCAGGGAAAGTTGAAGACCGTGAGGCACGGCTATGGAGACGCTTGAGGAGCAGCCGCTATCCTTATTTCATTATGTCTTGTATTTCAGTTTCCTTTGTATTTCTATTCAGTATCTTAAGACTACTCGATTGTACGACTTATGTATTTAAAGTTGTAAATCGCTTCCGCAGACTTTCGGTTTTGAGTATTGAACACTAGTTGAGGGGGTAAGGACCGACTTTATTGATATGCAGTTCAGTTATTTTAAGCACGTTTGATGAGTGATTCATCGAAGTTTAGTATGTGTTCAATATGTTAAAAGGAAAGTCACTCTGATGTATGCCAGTAGTGCGCTCCGGTAGTTTCTACAAGTTAGAAATTAACGGGGTGTTACACCTACTCTCCCAAAATACAAAAACAAGTTCATTTTTTTGCACAAAAACCTCTCCTTACTCCTCTCCTCTGCCGAATACCTCCTCCTCTCCCTCACCTCATTTTCTTCAATTTCTTCACTCAATCATCCATTAAAACACCTTTCCTACACTAAATCTTCCATCCTTGTTGTATTCTTCTCAAAGATTCACCTTCAAGTTCAAGGATCAAGTTCAAAGTTGAAGATTGAAGAGTAGATTAAAGGGGTTTTGCATTCATTCATCTCATTTCCTTCCTTATTCTACCTTGGAGTTGAGGTATACTTTGAAACCTAGCATCATTTTCCAATTTTAGCATCAAAGATGTAAATCATCACTTCATTTTGGCATCCCATTGCATTTTAATGTCATAATGTTAGCATAGTTGTTGTTGGTGAGTGAGAGATGTATTTCAAGTATCTTTACAAGCACTTTGGGAGGCTTGGGTGCTTGGAATGCTTCTCTCCTTTAGAATAAATTGTGTGTTGTTGTTATTTCACTCATTTCTTGTTGTTTTCATGAATAAAATGATGATTTGAAGCTTATTTCATTTCGCATATTAGAGGAAAATTAGGGTTTGTGTGATTGTTATGCATTTCTTTGCTTGATCATGTGAGTCCTTGCCAAAAGTTTAATCTATGTTGTTTTCTTGCATTATCTTGTGTTTCCATGAATAAAATGAGATTTAGGGTTTATGTTAGTTTCGCATGTTTCAAAGAAATTAGAGTTTATGAGATTTTTGATGAGTTGGTTGTCTAATCTTGCAATTACTTGGAATTGAACCTTGATTATGATGTTTGTTTGCTTAAAACTTGTTGTTCTCATGAATTTTCTTGCAAATCATGCCCTATGTTGATGATTGGCAAGAGGACTCTCACTTGTGCTTTGATGCACACTTTAAGTGTTGAGGATTGCCTAAGAGGATTCAATTTCTTTTGTGATTCCTAATGAACAAGAATGCAAATTTAGGTTTCCTTTCCTTACCAATTTCTTTGATTACCAAAAACAACTTATAAATCATTTTGAAATGCTCTTGGTCTTGCAAATAAGTAATTGTTTTGAAACAATTTTTGGTTTTGTGTTGACGATTTGGTAAGAGGATTTGACACCTATGCACTTGTGCATATCCCAAGTGTCAAAGATTACCTAAAGGGATTCAACACCCTAATTGCCTAAACTTGTCAATTTAGTCTTAAGACTTGCCTATGATCTTGCATGAGGCAAATGCCCCTTTTGATTTATTCCTTCCATGTGGTTGATTGAAGAAATGTATTAGACATTGATGACATCAAAAGGATACCACATGGGTGCTTATGTCTAATGTTGATGTGAAATCCTTAGGGTTTTGCAAGTGATTCATTAGAAGTTTGATATCACTTGTGCTTTGAAATGCCTTTGCCTATTCACATATTGTGTCATAAATGCCTAGTTAGGTTCATCCCATTGCCTAGCATCTTCAATAAGATGTACAACTTAGGTTCATTTTCTTGCCTATTCATGCATTTTCGCCAAGATGTTCAACTTGGGCTCATTCTTTGCCTATCTATGTATTGTGTCATAATGTGTGTAGTCTAGGTCCACTTTCAATCAAAAGCCTTTTCAAGCATCAAAATCATTCCCTAAACAAGAATCAATCCAATTGCGAAAACTCTTCAAAATCAAACTTTGTTAGTAGTCTTGTGAAGCCTTTGCTTGCATGATTATTAACAATGAGGTACTAGTGGCGATCACTTGGAGCCTTTGCTCAATTGATCATCATGAATGCCTAATTTTCCTAAAGATTTTCACTAAATCAAAAACTTTGTTAATAGTCTTGCGAAGCCTTTGCTTGCATGATTATTAACAATGGAGTGCTAATGGTGGTCACTTGGAGCCTTTGCTCAATTGATCATCATGAAAGCTCAATTTTCACAATTAAACAAGGTAAAAAAAACCAAAAACCTTTTTCTAGACAACCCAGAACTACGTAGCTTTGAATTCTCCATCGCACCGGGAGATACGTAGGAGCGGATACTCTCCGTCAAGCACAACAAACCCAAAACATTTTTCCTTTCAAAAACCAAACACTTTTCCAAAATAAAACATTTTTCAAAAACAAGAACTACGTTGCTTTGAATTCTCCATCGCACCGGGAGATACGTAGGAGCGGATACTCTCCGTCAAGCGCGAAAACTAAAGATTTTTCATTAAGTCATTCATCAACAAAAGAGGTAAAAACAAAGCATTTTTCCGAATCAACTTTGCAAATCACATATTTAATTAAGGTAACCCTTCTTTGAAGGGACGTTATGGGGTGCTAGTACCTTCCCCATACGTAATTAGACCCCCGAACCCAAATCTAATGGTTCCAAAGACCATTGCTTTCCAAAAAAGGTTTTTCCGATGTTTTACCTTTAAAAAATATTGGTAGCGACTCTAAAATCCCGTTGTGCGAAGAAAAATACCTCCAAGGATTTTTCGGGGTGCGACCGCCACTGAGAAGATGGCCACTATCATCAAGACACGACCCGTGTCAAAGTGACACGGGTACCCGCGTCCAATGCTGTTCCTGGCCAAAAAAAATTTAAAACTGTGGACACGGCCGGTGTCCAAATGACACAGGTGCCCGTGTCCCAAACTGTCTTTTACATATTTTTCAAGGTAAATGGTGCAATCCTTTCCTAACACCCTTCCTAACCTTTCCAAATGATAATTAAACATTAATACTATCATTTGACTCATGTATGAGATAAATTGTTATAACTGTGTATATATGCCTTGACAGGAATAATCTGGTTTTGATGATTGACAAAAAAGGTCAAAAGGGTCAAGACTGCAAAAAGCGGAAAAATGTAATCAAGCTCAAGTCAAGAGTTGTTTTGTTGTTGTGTGTGTATTAGGACAATTTGTAAGTGAAAATAAAGCTCTCTAAATATAAAATAAATCACACACTCACAATATGTTTCATAAAAATAATTTTCCATGAAAATATATTTAAACAAATCTCATGCATGCATAATTAAATAGGACATGCACGTAACATAAGAAAATGATTTTAGAAACAATACAATCGATTATGACAAGAGTACAATTGATTGTGGACTTGTTTTTAAAGCACATAATCGATTTTCACAAGAGCATAATCGATTTCATCTTCCTTCTTTGAAACAAAAACAATCGATTAGTTACTTCCTTATTTAAATGCATAATCGATTCCTTCCTTTCCCTATGGAGCACATAATCGATTCATCCATGATTTTAGGAAAGCTAATAATCGATTCTTAACATTCCCTATAAGGCCATAATCGATTTCATCATGCTTTGAGGAAAGCACATAATCGATTCATCCATGTTTTAAGGAAAGCTAATAATGGATTTCATCATGTCTTAAGGAAAGCACATAATCGATTCATCCACGTTTTAAGGAAAGCATCTAATCGATTATCATATCCAAGGCATTCAAGCAAATAATCGATTACTCATTTTTCATAAATGTTTCAACGGTCATATTTTCTATACGCCTATAAATAGCAGCCTCACTCTTCACTCTCAACACTACCTCACACTTGCATCTGAAATTCTATTATTCTTCTCATCACTCTCACTATTTTTACACTTGCTAAATATTTTATTTTGAGAGCTTCATATTTCATATAGTTTGAATTGTAAACTTGCGCTTCAATTTGTTTTATCCACACTATTGAGTGTGTTATCAAAATCCTTTGTATTTCTTATTTTTGGGTGTGATCCCAAGGTATTCAAGAGAGGTGATATCTCTTGGTTGGGTGAGATCCAAAGGTATTCCAGAGAGGTGATATCTCTTGGTGTTTTCATAGAGAGGTGATATCTCTAGGTTTTGAAGGTCTTTACATAGGGAGGTGATATCCCGGTATTGTAAGTTCTTTGGTTGTAAAGGTTTCTAGCTGAACCTGTTTTAAAAGCTAGTGATTAGTTGAAATCCCTTGGTGCTTTCCTTGGGGACTGGACGTAGGCCTGTGGTTTGGCCAAACCTGTATAAATCTCTGCGTGTCTTCTTCTTTCTCTTCATCTCCTTTATTTTCCTTGCAAATTATTTTTATTGCTTTATCACTATTATTTCAATTCAAACTTTCTTAAGCGCCTTACTTGATCAAAAATTTTTAAAGACTTTATTTTTAGTCGCAATTTTTCATTTCACAATTCACCCCCCTCTTGTGTTTGAAGTCACTTGGTCAACAAGTGGTATCAGAGCTAGACTCTTGGTCAAGACTAACTGTCTCAATAGGCAGGATGACTTCAATTGACTCCTTAAACAGACCCCCATCTTTCAATGGTGAAGGGTATGATTATTGGAAAACAAGAATGAAAATTTTCATTGAGGAAGTAGATTGCGATATTTGGGATGCTGTCATAATTGGTCCATTTGTTCCCACTCATCTTGTTAATGATGAAATGGTGAACAAACCTAGATCTCTTTGGACCAAAGATGAAAAAGAAAAGGTTCAATACAATTTGAAAGCTAAGAACATCATCACAACTGCATTAAGCATCGATGAGTTCTATCGCGTATCACATTGTAAAACCGCCAAGGAAATGTGGGATGCCCTTCAAGTGACCCATGAAGGTACTACCGAGGTCAAAAGGGCTAGAATGAACACATTAACGCATGAGTATGAACTATTTAAGATGAAACCGGGTGAAACCATCTAAGAACTAAACAAACGTTTCATCCATATAATTAACCATCTTAGAGGCCTTGGAAAATCTTTCCAAAATGAGGATTTAACCAATAAAGTTCTGCTATGCCTAAATAGAAATTGGCAACCCAAAGTGACAGCTATCTCGGAATCTAAAAATTTATCTTCTATGGACTTAACCACCATGTTTGGTAAATTGCAGGAACATGAGCTCGAATTAAATCGACTCATTGAAAGTGAGGAAGGTGAAAAGAAAAATAAAGGACTTGCGCTAAAAGCATGTATCAAAGAAAGTGACACGGAAGATTATAATAGCTCCAATGAAAGTGATGAAGACATGAGTGAAATGGTTCGAATGTTTAAAAAGCTCATGAGGTATAAAGGTAAACCAAATCCTCAAAGCAAAAATGAGGAAGGAACTTCCTTCAACCCAACATGTTATAAATGTGGTAAAAAGGGGCACATAAAGCCGGATTGTCCTCAAAGACAAAAATATGAGATACCGGATAGAGATCTTCGAAAGAAATCAAAAAGAAGAAGGGCGTATATCGCTTGGGATGAAAATGATATGGAATCATCCGATGAATCGGAAAATGAGGTAGCAAAACTATGTCTCATGGCAAAGCATGAGGAAGATGAGGTAAACTCCTTTGAAACTGAACTTGATTTGACTTATGATGAGCTGCTTAGTACTTGTGAAGAACTAAATAACGAGTCAACTAAACTTAGAAACATTGTTTCCACTTCTAAGAAAACTATTTCCACTCATCAATCTAAAATCGAAACTTTAAACAAGGAAAAAGAGATTCTTAAAGAGAAACAAATTTTTGTAAGTGAAGTCTCCTCTTGCAACTCTTATAAAAATCAAAAGGAGCATATTCCCAAGTGTAAAGAGTGCAATGTTTTGAAGAATAAAATTGATGATTTGCACAACACTCTTGCAAAATTCACCAGGAGAAGAGATAATCTAAATATCATTTTTGGAAACCAAAGGGGAACTTATGATAAAGCTGGTTTGGGCTATCAACCAAAGAATCATGAAAAATCTTTCAAAAAGTTTTTTAGTCCCAACATCACATCTAGTAGCCCTTTTACAAAATGTTATTATTGTGGTAGAAAAGGTCATACATCTTCTATTTGTAATGCAAGAAAGAATATTGATATGAATGACAAATGGAAGTGGATTCCAAAAGGCACAATTCCCAAGACTAACCCAAAAGGACCCAAGATGATTTGGGTACCAAAAGCCAAAAATTGATTTTGTGTTGTAGGTGTGCTTGAAAGCCAAAAGCTCAAAGTGGTATCTAGATAGCGGCTATTCAAAGCACATGACAGGAGACTAAGAGAAGTTCTCTCATTTAGCTCCAAAAAGAAGTGGACTTGTGTTTTATTGTGACAATACAAAAGGTAAACTTAGTGGCGTCGGCACTATTGGTAAGAAACCAAATCCTGTTATTAAAAATGCATTATTAGTTGAAGGCTTCAAGCATAACTTGCTAAATATTAGTCATCTGTGCAACAAAGGTAATAAGGTTGTGCTTGATTCTAATACTTGTCTTATGATTGAAATTACTATGCACTCGTTATTACTCTCGCTATACATGGACCTTGTTTATTTTTCATAAAAACGACGCTTTTGATGCTTTTCGAAAACTTGATAAGATCATTGCATTTATCCGAAGTGATCACGGTGGTGAGTTCCAAAATGAGGCTTTTGAAAATTTTTGCAAATTTTTTTTTCACTTATCATTGGAATATATGCCTTGACATGATTTATTTATTTTTCCCACTTTTTGATAATGCCAAAAGGGGGAGAGTTATGTGATTTGCATGTTTCAGGGGGAGTATTTTCTTAAATGTTTGCATATAGAAAGGGGGAGTATAATCTGCGCTTATCTCTGATATACACATTGTTATGAAATATTCTTATCTAACCCCTTCATTGAGAAAATCCCTCCTAATGATGTTTGTCATCATCAAAAAGAAGGTCAAAAAGGTCAAGACTGCAAAAAGCGGAAAAATGTAATCAAGCTCAAGTTAAGAGTTGTTTTGACAGGAATAATCTCGTTTTGATGATTGACAAAAGAAGGTCAAAAAGGTCAAGACTGCAAAAAGCGGAAAAATGTAATCAAGCTCAAGTTAAGAGTTGTTTTGTTGTTGTGTGTGTATTAGGACAATTTGTAAGTGAAAATAAAGCTCTCTAAATATAAAATAAATCACACACTCACAACATGTTTCATAAAAATAATTTTGCATGAAAATATTTTTAAACAAATCTCATGCATGCATAATTAAATAGGACATGCACGTAACATAAGAAAATGATTTTAGAAACAATACAATCGATTAGGACAAGAGTCCAATTGATTGTGGACTTGATTTTTAAAGCACATAATCGATTTTGACAAGAGCATAATCGATTTCATGCTTCCTTCTTTGAAACAAAAACAATCGATTAGTTACTTCCTTATTTAAATGCATAATCGATTCCTTCCTTTCCCTATGGAGCACATAATCGATTCCTATGGTTTAAGGAAGCACATAATCGATTCATCCATGATTTTAGGAAAGCTAATAATCGATTCTTAACATTCCCTATAAGGCCATAATCGATTTCATCATGCTTTGAGGAATGCACATAATCGATTCATCCATAATAATCGATTTCATCATGTCTTAAGGAAAGCACATAATCGATTCATCCACATTTTAAGGAAAGCATCTAATCGATTATCATATCCAAGGCATTCAAGCAAATAATCGATTACTCATTTTTCATAAATGTTTCAAAAGGTCATATTTTCTATACGCCTATAAATAGCAGCCTCACTCTTCACTCTCAACACTACCTCACACTTGCATCTGAAATTCTATTATTCTTCTCATCACTCTCACTATTTTTACACTTGCTAAATATTTTATTTTGAGAGCTTTATGTTTCATATAGTTTGAATGGTAAACTTGCGCTTCAATTTGTTTTATCCACACTATTGAGTGTGTTATCAAAATCCTTTGTATTTCTTATTTTTGGGTGTGATCCCAAGGTATTCAAGAGAGGCGATATCTCTTGGTTGGGTGAGATCCCAAGGTATTCAAGAGAGGTGATATCTCTTGGTGTTTTCATAGAGAGGTGATATCTCCAGGTTTTGAAGGTCTTTACATAGGGAGGTGATATCCCGGTATTGTAAGTTCTTTGGTTGTAAAGGTTTCTAGCTGAACCTGTTTTAAAAGCTAGTGATTAGTTGAAATCCCTTGGTGCTTTCCTTGGGGACTGGACGTAGGCCTGTGGTTTGGCCGAACCAGTATAAATCTCTGCGTGTCTTCTTCTTTCTCTTCATCTCCTTTATTTTCCTTGCAAGTTATGTTTATTGCTTTATCGCTGTAATTTCAATTCACACATTCTTAAGCGCCTTACTTGATCAAAATCTTTTAAAGACTTTATTTTTAATCGCAATTTTTAATTTCACAATTCACCCCCCTCTTGTGTTTGAAGTCACTTGGTCAACAGTAACTCCAAGTGTATGGTTATTATTGTATATAAAACCGTATAGTTATAACGAGAGAGCAAAGTTACGGAATTAATTCAATGAAAGCTTATTGTTATGAACCTAGTTATATTCGAAGAATTGTTGTATCGAGTGAGAAAGGACCTGAGTGTCCAGTTAAAGACCTAAGTGTATAAGCTCAAGTATTAAGATGAAAGAATACGACTTCGTGTCGAGTAACGGACTTAATGTCCGGGATAATAATAAAATATATCGAGGGGGATGACGATCCCGAGTTTCATGTAGGATACCTAGCGGAGGGGAGTCATGAACCCGACGCTAGGGCCCTAGCATTATTCGGTATAGCTATACGAATTGGGGTTTCCGTTGAAATTGGGTATTCTAGAATACCTGACATTATTTCTCGGATTATGCTAAGCCACAGACAAGATTAAAAGACAGACATGAACAAGAACAGTTTATAGACAAGGAAAACACAGAGAGGTATTATGAAGGGGTGCGAAAGAACTCACTGAGATTTGTAATCTCACTGTTTATATGTGGTGTTTTCAGATGTGTAGGGTAAAGCAAAGCAAATTGAGGAGAAGTAGCAGAGGCCTTAGCTACTCAGTTAGAGGGAAGATCCTTTGGTGATCTTTAGATTGTATATGCTTCTTTTCCCTTCTCATGTATCATTGAACTTAAATCCTTGAATCATCATCAAGGTCATGTAGTATTTTACAACCTTGTCTTGTAGATGGACCATAGTCATGTTTAGTTTATCAAATATGTACCTTCTGAGTACTTATTTTGGATTTATATTTGAGAAAGTTTTATCTCAAAGTTATGTAAGTGGTTTTAATCCGCTTAGTTTTTATTTGGTCCATTATGATGAGCAGGTTATACTCTGATTGTTTATGATTATGTTAATACTTTTGGTTCACCTAGTTGTGAATTTAAGGTGTTACATTTTTTGTATCAGATCAGTTCGACCTTGTCGGGCTTAGAGACCTTACGGTCAAAAGATTAGATAGATTGAGTCAGCTAGGGACTTAGACAATTGACTGTCAGAACCTTTTAGTATTTTGTGTGTGAGACATTGAGCCTGGATCCACTCGATATTTCATGCAACGTACTGAGAATGATGACAATTAGTTGCCTCGGCCCCGAAAATGTCTGAAACCATACACCCTAGGATTCCTGGACTTCTCGCTTCATCAGAGCATGCAGCGGAAGTAATGGGCATCCGAGTTGATTTGAGGAATTTTGGGCGACCGTCCAGTCATTGGAACCGATTCGACCAGTGTATCATCACATAAGTTGTAAAAGGGTCACCCAGAGAGTTATGAGCTGCGAAACCTCTCGGTAGAAGAAGTGTTAGTGTCCTAGATTTGTTTTGGACTAGTGAGCACAGTAAAACACAGATTGTTGTCTGACCAGGATCCCAGTTACTGAGATGACGCCTAGTACTCAACTCTATCATGTAGCATGGATTAACTCTAAATTATGATTCAGCCAAGTAAGATCCTTCGGGATAGTCATGGTTCTCGAATAGGTTTCCTTTCCTAAGAAACACATTTTCCAATGATAAGAAACCGAACTAGTAAGTTATCATTGCACTTGCAATTTTGATAAGTAGTACCACCTAGCGTTTGTTAGACTAGTTACCTTATCAAAAACTCTGAGTTGGGTTCCTACCAAAAAGGGACTAGTAGTTCATGTCAATAGGAGTGACCATATCACGACTCTCTGATTGATAGCATGTAAGTTTCTTTCTGTTAGAAATTTCCACTAGTCTTCCAACTTGTTTTATCCATAACTTTTGTTCCGGAACTCCGATTTATGTATTCCAGGATGCGTTGGAAAGCTAGCGAAATTGTCTACACATACCTATGGATTTTGGACTAGGTTTTATCCTGATTCCAGAAAGTAATCCTATGCTAATCAAGCCCCTAAGCTCTAAGTGCTAGTAGAATGTGAACCATAGACTGGCACGAGAAGTATATAGTGAATCCCCAATGAGTAAGACTGAGCATGTAAGACTCAGATTAGGAAAATTCCTTTTGGCGTCTTAAGGAGAGCTATTTTTTGGAAATAGCCATAAGCAGTGATATCTTCCCTTAAGAAAATCTTAAGATTTAGTGAAAGTCCTAAATAATTAGGCACATAGTTAACATGTTGAAAAAGGGAAGAGTTTGGTTTATCTCAGTTCCAAAAGTTGTTGATAGTTCAAGGATAGGTCAAGTTTTCGGGTTTTGTTGATTACGACAGTTGTAATGATTTCTTCTGTATTGTGTATGGAATTCAGAAAGATGAAGGACCTAAGGAATGTTCAAAGTAGTTAGAATTCGTTTTCCGAATCAACACGGGATGCACTACTCGTGCGCCCATTTGATTCCTTAAAAGAATTATTCTATTTTCTCATTTCTTTGATGCTACAACTATCCCAATACCGTACGTAATCCAGTTGTAATTGTAATTGACTGCACCTAGATTAGTTAACAATCCCCCAAGATAAGATTAAGTCTATAAGAATTCTAGTGTACCCTACTTTATAGGGAAGCCGCTATGCCTCACCAGTGAGATCCCTATTGTATAGAGATTCTCATACCGTAGTGTATGGGTAGTTGAAGACCGAAAAGGGCTATTAGTCCGGAAGGATGAGTGATAGATTCTCAGAAAAGTTCTATCTAGGAGGATAACCAGTCTTGTAAGATTTCATCTGGCTCCCCAATGGTCCTTGCACTAATTTTATAATTTAGGATTCTATGGTTATAGAGTAATTCAAAACTCAATTCATGAGTTATGGAGATTCACTCATACTAGTAATTTGTGTTAGTTGATAAAGTTGAGTTTGATAGGTCATGGAAAAAATTATTTTTATAAAATCCTATCCTTATGTGGGTCATTGAGAATAATATTTGACTCCGATAGGTCATGGAAAAGTATTTTATAAAATCCTTTCAATATGTGAGTCATTGAGACAATATAGTCGACTCCGATAGGGCGGGGAAAGCTTATTTTATAAAATCCTATCAATATGTGAGTCATTGAGACATTATAGTCGACTCCGATAGGTCTTGGGAAAATTATTTTTATAAAATCCTATCACAATATGAGTCACTGAGAACAGTGGTTGTTCCCGAATCTAGCCGAAAGTACTAGATGTATCTCCAAGAGGACCGAAAGGTAAGGTCCGAAAACTTTCTTTTCGTTGCGAAGAAAATTTGGAACGAAAGTTACTAGTGCATTGTCTAATAAGGAAAAGCAGAGGTTTTAAGCATTGAGTTGAGCGTTAGCCCCTAAACCATGATGCCTACACAAGTTTTCACTATAGTGGCAAGGTTTTAGTTTGTTAACCTCTCATTATGAAGGTTAACACTTAGATTGTATTTATGTGATTTCCGTTTAACAAATCAAACGTGAATATTGTTATTAAAAGTGAGGTGATTGCTGACAGTGTTTTATGTTTGAATAGCTGTCAAAGGATGAATTGATTGAGGTTTGCTTTTATGAAATTGCATCGCGTTTATGAATGACTGAGTTGTTATTTTAAGTGAATACATGTGATTGTTTGATGATTTAAGTTTACGAAATGATAACACAACTCATATAACTAAAAAAAGGTAATTCATGTTCAACGTTTGTGTAATTGAATTCTGATTGACTATGATGATTGCCTTAGAAAGGATGGTATACTGAAGTTGTTGTTCGGAAACCATTTTTATGAAAACTATGCATTTGGTATTATGTGTAGGGACTTTTATCATGGTTGATGTTTTGGGGTGAGACTGAGACTATTTTAGTGAGATATGGTTTAAGGTATAGCTTCGGATAAGTGTTGGAATGAACGGGATGTACAATTTCTAAGAAAAAAGTTGATTTTCTAAACTGAACAAAGAGTCCGAACCGTGCGCCTAAGAGACCCGGACCGTGTGGGATTTTCTGCCACCCTTTTCAAATTGAGCCCAAATCATTATGTTTCGAGACCATTGCTTGCCTAACCTTATCCTTAACCTAAGTTGAGATAAATCACATTGAAAGCAACTGATTGGATTCATGTTTAGAGTCACGAAAGTGTTAAATGGTTTACGGATATGTATATTGCATAGTGAAATGCATAACGTTCGTAGTATTTTATGTGTAAAGATAGAGTTGTGTAGTGAAAACCAAATAGATCATCAGGTTATGAAATAATTTTGTATGAAGTAGAAAGGTCCTTAAGTTCAATTAAGCTAAGGAGTATGTATTGGTTGCACTACGATGAGAAAATGTTATTTTTGAAAACAACTCTAATGTAATTTGATTGTTCTTCAAAGTTATTTGGTGCCATCATGGCCTATTTTTATGTTTAAAGTAAAGGTTTTTAATAAACCCTCATCTCATCTTTTGAAAGATTTTATTTCGGAAACTTGGGAACGAATTAAGAGGTTCCGGTATTGTATGGCACCCCATTGGTTAAGGAATTTCATAGTTGAATTCTTGTCACATTTGTCCATTGTGTATAAGAAATCAAATATGAGAACCCTATTTCGAACTTGTACTTTCTAGTAAGTGTCTCATATTACATGTTTTGAATAAGATTAATCAAAGTTGGGGTGTAAACCAAACCAGTTGGAATTAAGTTTCAAGTTGTTTTACTATGAGTATGAGGTTTGGAGTGGGAAAAAGTTTGATATAAATTACATGTCATGTTTGGGTTTTGTACCAAAGGGAAAAAGGGGTTTCTAGTTAATAAAATTGTTTTTCCGGTAGTTAAGATCCTTTTGAGAATGTCCATTCTCGGTTAGCTAATCGATAAAACTTAAACAATTTTTGAGGACAGAGACGAGTGTAAAGATGGTTGCTGAAGTAGTCTCTTGCTCATATGGATCAGTTCCTGAAATCTCTTGGAGTTGGACTTGTATTTATCAAAACTGCTAGTACTCTCACAGCTCTTTTGGAGTGTATAAATGCTATTCAAGCCACAAAAGTAGTGTTTAACAATCTCTATAGTAAGTAGTGTAGTGTTTTCCGTAAGGTAGCTTTTGTAATTTCACTTGTTAACTATATTTCCTTACTATTCATTGCTAGTCAGCTGAACTATATTTCTTACCCTGATTGTTTTATCAGATCCCGTTTCACTTGTTCGTGATCACAACATCAAAGAAAAATTAGTTGAATTTGAATCAAGACGAAGAGACCCGTGGAAATTTGAATCAATACAAAGATTTCAATTTTGTTGGTCAGCACATGTAGTTCTGCTGTTAGTAGCTTATTTGTATGGATGATTATTTTTTTATAAGTTGTTTCTTGATGTGAGGAGTGGTGAATGATTTGATATCACTTTTGGATTGTTGTTATTGTTACAAATTTATTTGTTTCTGGTTGTGAATTTAATGAAGGAATCACATGCTCATGAGCTGATTGATTGATACAATAATTTGAACCTCATTAAAAGAGTCACGGACAAGAGTGATCTTGGAAACATCACTTTTTTTTTAAAAAAAAGAGACTTTTAAAGTCGGGCCGCTAATTGTCTGACTTTAAAACCTACTTTTGAAGTCGGGTGAACTTTAAATCTCCTGACATATGAAGTCGCCTTAATATAAGTCGGGCGCCAGCCCGACTTTAAATGTCCAATTTGCCCGACTTTAAATCCCTTTTCTGCATTAGTGTGTAAGTGGTTTTAATCCGCTTAGTTTTTATTTGGTCCATTATTATGAGCAGGTTATCCTCTAATTGTTTATGATTATGTTAATACTTTTGGTTCACCTAGTTGTGAATTTAAGGTGTTACACATGCCTTATTAGGTCGAGAAAAGAGTGAGCCTAAATATTTTTATTGTTTTTAATTGATACGTGATAAGCCTTATTTGAGTATGATGAATTGTTCTCGCAATTTAAAATCGTATGGGTTAGATTCTTTTCACAAACTCCCATATAAAGCAATTTACCTTTTTTCTCATTACACAAAAAGGTAGTTGTCGCGAGATGGTCTGGTGGATTTTGTTAGGCACTCATGTGATGCGTTCATGTAGACAAAATCAGGTTAAGAAAAGAGTGCGCCTAAAAAAATTTAGTATTTTTCATAAACACTTGGTAAGCCCTACCCGTTTCTCCTATGTTGTGCTCTCTATATTCAAAAGGGGGTGAGCTAAATTTCTTTTACGCAACTAGTAAAGCAATGGGAAAAATTGCAGCTTTTGATCATCATCATTACACAAAAGGGTGGATTTTGTTAGGCACTCACGCAATAGATACATTTAATACTTGTTCGAATTTTTTATGCGTTAGTGCTGATTTTGGCATATTAAGTACCACACAAGTTCGTGTGCCCTTCCAAAGGTATGCTAATCTTTAGAACTAAAATAAAAAATAATAAAAAACAAACCAAATGAAGGATAGATTTGAAAAATTAAATTATATAGAAACCTATCTCCCTCTCTCTCCTTAAAGATGGTTTCGGTTACCATTTTTGGAATTAGTTATTTTCCGATACAAACGACAGCAAAGTAAAATTGCGGAGAGATATCGATCCCTGGCCGGTGCGTATGGAGAAATACCTGGTGGGAGAGGTCAACCCCTTAAATTGATCTCAGTACCTCGGGGGAATTGTCTTTACAGTTGCGCGCGCAGGGAATACATTGGTTTACCAAAAAATTGGCGAGAGATAAGAATAACATTACTTATCTTTTTGCTAGTTCATATTTTTTTTTTTGGAACCAAATATTTTAATTGGAAGAACCAACATCAATCAACTAACACGAGAGAGAGAGAGAGAGTTTTCAAAAATCTTTCTAGGAAGCCACTCAATCATACATCAAAATTCATAACAACCAAGGTGTACTAATTGAAAGTAATTCAGCACAAAATTTGAGACCATGTAATGCTTAAGCCGCGCTCTTCTTCAGCTTTGCAAGCTCTTGCCTAACAACAGCTGCCCTCTTGATCTTTGCCAACATAATCTTGAACCTATCAAAATCGTTGAGGGCTGCCCTCCTCTTCCTCACAATCAGCTTTCTTCCCCATGAGCTATTCTCCCACTTGTTCTTAACATCAGCAGCCTCCATTGCTTTGATGAGATCCTTCTTCTTGGGAACCCTACTAATCTCAATCTTAATGTCAGTGAGTGAGAGCCTCTTGAAATTCATGGGTGATCTCACCATATCAGGAGCATCAACAAGAGCTCTGTTCTGATCAATGACATCAACGATGACAACAAGCCTACCATACTCTTTACCAAAGTTGACCAATGCAACCCTACCAATCTCAACGTACCTCTTGAAAGGCATTTTCGGGTTTGGAGATTCTGTGACTGTATTTGAGAGAACGAAGGGAAGGCAGGGATTTGCTAGTTCATATAAAAGTATTTTAAATATAATAATTCAAAAGTAATAGTGCATATTCTCATTTGATTAATAAGATTTTTTTAAAAAATTAAATGTGATTACCATATTAAAGAAACTCTATCATTCAATGTTTTAATTATGTTTATAAAAAAATTTAGAAAATGGACTTAAATAAAATATAAAGCCTCAAATACTAAGTGAAGTTTACCATATATATATATATATATATATATATATATATATATATATATATATATATATATATATATATATATATATTAATGGTATCAGAGACTAGTAAGAGGCTTCTGATTAATTGAGTTATTATTTTTTATCAATTAAATCTATATTTTTCAATACCTTTTCTTCTAACGTTGGTCAGCTGTGATAGATTCTGTTGGTAAGCCTTTTAAAAACAGAGGAGAGGTTAGTGGTGTTCTGGTGTGTGAAAATATGTGCTAGTATACACAGTCACTAACAAGTAGTATAAAAGATCGAACCCACAGGGATTGGATTAACTCTTCTAGTTTAAAAGTGTATAAATTAGTGTGAACTATACTACTCACAAATTGGGATGATGGTGATAAGTAAACATAATGCAAATAAGTAATAAAATGTAGAGGAAATCAGTTGAGAATGATAGTTGAGACTTTTTCACTAAATAAATCACTTTTGAGAGTTTTGTGTGTTTATGTGGTGCAGAAGCATTGAGTGCAACTGCATCAGTATGTGCCTTTCAACTACTTTCTTCAGAGTTTTTTTACAAGCTTCCTATTGCTAGGCTTGCTAAATAAGTTCACTCCTGCCTTTAAAGTACCCACTGTATCACCCTAAGGACTATGTTATCATATGTCTAGGACTTAACATGGTTTTAACAAAGTTTTCTTTATTACACAAGTTAACAAAGCCTTCATTAAAATACTCACCCTTATTAGTTCTTGATTTCTAGTTATATACCATGTCTGTGAATATAACTCTACTTATTCAAAGCGATCAACTTTAAAATAAGATGGATGTAGTATAACACAACAACCAAAATGCATACAACACTTAAAAGCACAATAACTTACTCAAAAGCTCATTATAAAGTTAGAACATCTCAACCAAAGAGGTTTAGCTCATAATATGCATTGCAAGGCAAAAATAGATCAAATGAAACATGTTGATATAATGGAAAGTACAAGAGATACCAATAGGGTAGAGATTACACCAATTGAAGAACTCTTGCATAAGTTGCCCAGTAGTGCAGATGCACTGATTTCCTGCACCTAACTAACTTGAGGAAGAAGTGAAGGGAGAAGTCGTCAATTCCTTCCTTACCTTCTTACAAACTAACTACTAACTTAAAACTATGAAAAGAAATAAAATACAAGAAAGGAAATGATTATGGATTATATTGTAATGTATATGTGTAACACCCCAATAATTTCTAACTTGTAGAAATCACCGAAATGCACTACTGGCATATATCAGAGTAACTTCCTTTTTAAATACTGAACACATACCAATACTCGATGCTAAAAACCCATCAAGTTCGCTTACATAACTTAACATAAAATACATAAAGCGTTCTTACATCACTCAACTAGTGTTCAGTACCAAAATAGAAAGTCTGCGGAAGTGATTTACAACTTATAAAACAAGTCGTACCATCGTACATCTATGATATTGAATGAAAATACAGAAGTACATAATATAACAAAATAAACAGCGTCAGCAACTCCTCAAGCGTCTCCATGACCATGCCTCATTGTCTTCAACTTAGCCTGCAATTCTGAAAAACAACAACATGGATTGGGTGAGACAACTTGTCTCGGTGAGTTCTATCGAGACCCATTACTAACTCTCTCGGTTCAATTATGCTTGATTCATTATTCTTAACTCATAAATCATTGTCCTCAAAATTGACTATGTGGCTGAACTAACGTTGTCCTCATAACCCACAAGTCGGGTACGAGAGGCAACACATAACTGAAAACTGACTTTTAGTGTGTCACCGGTCACTTGGCAAAATAAGCTCCCGGTGAACCCATAAAACTAATCACTAGTGGTCCCCTCATGGGGCCTAGGTTCATAGGGCTCATGATATCCCCTCCCCTAGCACACTAAACTGAACGAGGGTCGTCACCCTAACCTGATGTATATATTTTAATATACCTGAACATGAACTTAACAATGATCCTTGAACATAACGATGGCATTATTCTTAACATGATCTTATCATTAGGTGATCTCACACGGTACTACTAACGTTATTAACTTAACCTATAACTATCAATTACCTAGTCCACATCATAATGTATCGCCCATACTCAACATTATGATAACCTAGCTTAGTCATAATCAATCTCATAACGTCAACATGATTCGAAACATTAACTAACATCAATCATAGTCAATTTCATGGCAATGGTACTATAACATCAATGGGTGAGTGTAACGCCCAAAAAAAAAAAAAATTAACTGATTAATTAAATTATTAAAAATAAATTGGAGGTGAAATAGGAATTAATTAAGAGAATAATAAATAATATGACGAGGGAGGGGTTGATTTGGGAAAATGAGAGGGTGTAACTGTGAGCCCAGCGCGGGAGGGCCCACAGCTTAAACCCTAAAGTAATTCCGACTCTCCTCGTTCTTCACAAGTGTGCGAAATTGAGAGAGTGAGAAGAGAGGGAGTGGTGCGCGGCTAGGAGAGAAGAGAGAAGAAGGAGAGGCGCGATTTCTTTCAAGGAGGAAGCCGTGTTCCGTTCGTGTGTTCGTGAGTTCGTGTTCGTGTCTCGTTCTTCATAATTTGGAGCTTACATCAATAGAGGTAAGGGTGGGTTTTAACACTAATAATGGGTTATGATGAGGGTATATGGGTAGTTAGGGTTTTGTTGGATTATTTGCGATGTTGGATTGAAATTGATGATGGTGCGATGTTGCTATTGTTGTTATTTCGCATGATGTGTTGTTATTGAGTCTTCAATGGTGTTTGTCTTTATGTGATGATTGAGTTTGATGATATATGATGTTGATGATGATTCTTGATAATGGCGGGTGGGTTGTGGTTGTCGATCATATCGTGATGTGGATTCGTTAAAAACCTGGTTTCTAGTGGTTGTTGTGCAAAGAGGGAATTGATGTGCTGAAATTTCGTTTTGAAGCCGTTTTGGTAGGTGTCCAGTATTTCTGTGATTGTGACTTCATTATTGGCCCAAATTGCGTGGGGTTTGTTTCATTGGGAAGTAGACACGATTTCCTTCACTTTAGGCACTGGTTTCACTAAATTTGAGTCAGTATAACTGGAGAAAACATTTTTACAAAATGGGTAAAAGAATATGAAAAACTGCATGAAACCGTATGGGTATAGGTTCAATGTTTTGTCCATAACTCTTTCCACCGAACTGGGTTTCGGATGATTCTTATCTCATTGTAAACCAGACTCACGGGGCTTCCATTTAGACACGGATTTCGTTTCATTTGGTTGAGAATTCAAAGAGAAAACTGGGTTACAATTTAGCTAACAGAAGCTTTCGAACTTCTGTACCCTGAGAGGTATTTTGCAAAACTGTACTTTTTGGGTACCTAAACAAATAAATAAAAATTATTTCTAGAAACTAGACATCTCAAGCTTTCCAGAGGATATTCGTTTGCAAAATTCCGACATCGTTTGATATGCTAAATTAATTGTCGGATTTCGTGCACAGTTGCTGAGAAATACTGCTCCTTAGCTGTTTAGTAAAATGGTCGAACGAATAGGACGTTGTGCTGGTTATTGTCGCTGCCCTTGTGTCCTGTGTGTGGGCGCGCCTAGTGCGTAAGTTCAGGCATTGTCTAGTGGTGCTGTGTACCAATTGTGGTGTTGCGTGTGTCTGTCGTGCTGGTGTTGTCTGGTGGTGCTGTGCGCCAATTTCTGTGCTGTGTGTGTGTTTTGGTTGTGCACGCTGTTTGGCGTGATGTGTACAGGTGATATGTGGCAGCTGTGATGCTGTAAACAGGTGAGAGTTACGAGGTAGCTGTGATGCTACGACACGTGGTATTTCTGTGCGATAATGATTTTGGTGGTATGGTATTTATTACTTAAATGCTCTGAGTATGTGTATCTATGCATGAATCATGAGTCGCATTGTCATATGCATCTTCGAGGTAGCTGTGATGCTACAACACGTGATTATTTTGGTGGTATGCCCGTCGTGGCCTTTTACGAGATCGGTACCGCATGCATATGCCTAGAGGGGTTGCATTCGTTCATGAGTCCATTTATAACGAGTGTTGGTATCTATTTACTAATGGAGTTTGTGCCTTGTGCCGTGATATGATGCATTGAATTCTATGTGCTTGCTGTGAGTTACCTGCTACTTATTTACTGCGGTCATTGCTTATTATTTCTGTTAATGCTCACCCCTTCTGCTTGGAATGTTGCTCTTACGTGGCAACGCTGCAGGTAACTGCGAGTGAAGGTCTCCGGCTTTCCTATCTTCTGTCGGGTCGTGTCGTCGCTCTGAAATGTAACACCGGGGGGGCGTAAACGCTATTCATTTATATTTCAATATGTATTTGAGACTTTGAGTTGTGGTTTAAGACCCTTTAATGTGAAGACGTGTTTTGATGATTATTTTTCCGCTGCTATGAGATTTCGAAACTATCTGACGTTATTAATTGAGATCGTTTTTGAGAGTAAAGTGTAACGCCTTTTTTAATATAGCGAAGTTAAATTGCGAAGAACTCTGATTTTATTTGAAATAAATGAGGTTTAGAAAAGGGTGTTACATTAGTGGTATCAGAGCAGTTCGGTCTGTCCGGCCGGTGGTCGAGTCGTCAAGTTGAGTTGCATTTGAGTTTTGTCACTCGTTTTTGATTTCTGTTTCTGTTGCAGTGTTGAAATGGCAGGACGAAACGATGCTGCACTTGCTGCTGCTATGCAGGCTATGGCTCAGGTTGTTCAGAATCAACAGGGTGATGCTGGTTCGCGCAGTCTGGCCACTTTTCAGAGGGAGAATCCTCCTACTTTCAAGGGCAAGTATGATCCTGATGGCGCGTTAGCATGGCTGAAGGAAATGGAGAGGATTTTCAGGGTGATGGACTGCACTGAAGCTCAGAAAGTCCGCTATGGTACTCACATGTTAGCTGAGGAGGCTGACGACTGGTGGTTGGAGACTAGGCAGAGGTTGGTGGCTGCAAATGAGGAGATCACTTGGGAAGTGTTCAACAGGGAATTTCTGAGAAAATACTATCCTGAGGATGTCCGCGGAAAGAAAGAAATCGAGTTCTTGGAGCTGAAGCAGGGTGGTATGTCAGTGACTGAGTATGCTGCCAAGTTCACTGAGTTATCCAAGTTTTATCCGCACTATGTTGGAGCTGCTGCTGAATTTTCGAAATGTATTAAGTTTGAGAATGGACTGCGGGCTGACATTAAGAAAGCGATAGGGTACCAGAAGATCCGGGTGTTTTCTGAACTAGTTGACAGCTGCAGGATATTTGAGGAAGACAGTAATGCCCATTCTAGGGTCATGAGAGATAAGCAGAGGAATTCCTCGGATCGTAGTAAGCCGTACGATGTCCCGAATGAAAAGGGGAAGCGGAAGGCCGCTGACGACACGAGAACAAGTGGGGGAGATGCTGCTGCTAGTGTGGTATGTTATAGGTGTGGGAAGGCTGGTCATAAGCGTCCAGACTGTCCAGGTGATGTGAAGAGATGCTTTAAGTGTGGCAAGGAGGGTCATATGGCAACTGACTGCGATCGTAAGGACGCACTCTGTTTCAACTGTGGAGAGGGAGGACACATTAGTGCGCAGTGTTCGAAACCAAAGAAAGAATGGTCTACCGAAAAAGTGTTCGTTTTGGCAGGTGAGTCGTGAGTTTTTCCTTTTATGTTTTCGCTGCGTGCTGTGTTTGTATTTGGTGTTAGTTATCTGTGTTTTGTGGGTAGCGTAGAATTTCGAGGACGAAATTATTTAAGTGGGGGAGGGTTGTAACGCCCCAAAAAAAAAAATAATTAACTGATTAATTAAATTATTAAAAATAAATTGGAGGTGAAATAGGAATTAATTAAGAGAATAATAAATAATATGACGAGGGAGGGGTTGATTTGGGAAAATGAGAGGGTGTAACTGTGAGCCCAGCGCGGGAGGGCCCACAGCTTAAACCCTAAAGTAATTGCGACTCTCCTCATTCTTCACAAGTGTGCGAAATTGAGAGAGTGAGAAGAGAGGGAGTGGTGCGCGGCTAGGAGAGAAGAGAGAAGAAGGAGAGGCGCGATTTCTTTCAAGGAGGAAGCCGTGTTCCGTTCGTGTGTTCGTGAGTTCGTGTTCGTGTCTCGTTCTTCATAATTTGGAGCTTACATCAATAGAGGTAAGGGTGGGTTTTAACACTAATAATGGGTTATGATGAGGGTATATGGGTAGTTAGGGTTTGGTTGGATTATTTGCGATGTTGGATTGAAATTGATGATGGTGCGATGTTGCTATTATTGTTATTTCGCATGATGTGTTGTTATTGAGTCTTCAATGGTGTTTGTCTTTATGTGATGATTGAGTTTGATGATATATGATGTTGATGATGATTCTTGATAATGGCGGGTGGGTTGTGGTTGTCGATCATATCGTGATGTGGATTCGTTAAAAACCTGGTTTCTAGTGGTTGTTGTGCAAAGAGGGAATTGATGTGCTGAAATTTCGTTTTGAAGCCGTTTTGGTAGGTGTCCAGTATTTCTGTGCTTGTGACTTCATTATTGGCCCAAATTGCGTGGGGTTTGTTTCATTGGGAAGTAGACACGACTTCCTTCACTTTAGGCACGGGTTTAGCTAAATTTGAGTCAGTATAACTGGAGAAAACATTTTTACAAAATGGGTAAAAGAATATGAAAAACTGCATGAAACCGTATGGGTATAGGTTCAATGTTTTGTCCATACCTCTTTCCACCGAACTCGGTTTCGGATGATTCTTATCTCATTGTAAACCAGACTCACGGGGCTTCCATTTAGACACGGATTTCGTTTCATTTGGTTGAGAATTCAAAGAGAAAACTGGGTTACAATTTAGCTAACAGAAGTTGTCGAACTTCTGTACCCTGAGAGGTATTTTGCAAAACTGTACTTTTTGGGTACCTAAACAAATAAATAAAAATTATTTCTAGAAACTAGACATCTCAAGCTTTCCAGAGGATATTCGTTTGCAAAATTCCGACATCGTTTGATATGCTAAATTAATTGTCGGAGTTCGTGCACAGTTTCTGAGAAATACTGCTCCTTAGCTGTTTAGTAAAATGGTCGAACGAATAGGACGTTGTGCTGGTTATTGTCGCTGCCCTTGTGTCCTGTGTGTGGGCGCGCCTAGTGCGTAAGTTCAGGCATTGTCTAGTGGTGCTGTGTACCAATTGTGGTGTTGCGTGTGTCTGTCGTGCTGGTGTTGTCTGGTGGTGTTGTGCGCCAATTTCTGTGTTGTGTGTGTGTTTTGGTTGTGCGCGCTGTTTGGCGTGATGTGTACAGGTGATATGTGGCAGCTGTGATGCTGTAAACAGGTGAGAGTTACGAGGTAGCTGTGATGCTACGACACGTGGTATTTCTGTGCGATAATGATTTTGGTGGTATGGTATTTATTACTTAAATGCTCTGAGTATGTGTATCTATGCATGAATCATGAGTCGCATTGTCATATGCATCTTCGAGGTAGCTGTGATGCTACAACACGTGATTATTTTGGTGGTATGCCCGTCGTGGCCTTTTACGAGATCGGTACCGCATGCATATGCCTAGAGGGGTTGCATTCGTTCATGAGTCCATTTATAACGAGTGTTGGTATCTATTTACTAATGGAGTTTGTGCCTTGTGCCGTGATATGATGCATTGAATTCTATGTGCTTGCTGTGAGTTACCTGCTACTTATTTACTGCGGTCATTGCTTATTATTTCTGTTAATGCTCACCCCTTCTGCTTGGAATGTTGCTCTTACGTGGCAACGCTGCAGGTAACTGCGAGTGAAGGTCTCCGGCTTTCCTATCTTCTGTCGGGTCGTGTCGTCGCTCTGAAATGTAACACCGGGGGGGCGTAAACGCTATTCATTTATATTTCAATATGTATTTGAGACTTTGAGTTGTGGTTTAAGACCCTTTAATGTGAAGACGTGTTTTGATGACTATTTTTCCGCTGCTATGAGATTTCAAAACTATCTGACGTTATTAATTGAGATCGTTTTTGAGAGTAAAGTGTAACGCCTTTTTCAATATAGCGAAGTTAAATTGCGAAGAACTCTGATTTTATTTGAAATAAATGAGGTTTAGAAAAGGGTGTTACAGTGAGGATGGGGAAGGGATTAGAACGCAATTGGAATCGTTTGGAACGGTTTTAAACACTTTTTAAAAGAGGCTACCCGAAGGCCACGCACGGTCCGTGCCCAGGGGCGCACGACCCGTGCGTGTCTAAAAGACTTAAACAATTTTTAATCCGAAGGGAACGCACGATTCGTGCTTCTGAGGCGCACGATTCGTGCGTTGTCTAAAAATCCACCCAGGCTCCTTGCGAACAGCCAGCACGGTCCGTGCTTCCATAAGGCACGATCCGTGCGTGTTCAGCAGTAGCCCAGATTTTAAATTTTCTTACACAACGCCATTCCGTTCCGATTCCGATATACTTTCGATCGACACTTCCACGTCACACGTATACAAATACGGTCATAAACAGTCCAACAAGCATGACACAGCAATCAACACAACAATCATGACATCAAATCTTAATTCCAATCAAACGATCATATGACTCAGTGATTCAAACTCGAGATTTTCACAAAGCGGTTGCCGGTTTTAACAAAACGCGAATTAGATTCAGAATACATCACAATGACATTAATTCCCTAGTGAGTATAGACCTCACCTTTTCGTGACGATAATACACCCGACACCGAAACCTCGCAAACACGGACGAACGAAGACTCACGAACTCGCCCGGACTCGCTCCAACTTACTCACAACTGAAAACTTAGCTTCCCTAAGGCTTACACTCTGAACCCAGATTCTGAAATGACTCCCAAGTTGTTCAAACACGCGACCCGGGTACTAAAATTGGTTCCACAGCTCTCTAATTCAATATGCACAAGTTTGGATTTCAGTTTTGGCTAAGTGAAGCTTTGATGGTCAACAATGGTGATCTCAAGGGGGAGGAGGGGATGACTTTGAATTTGGTATCAATGAAAAGAAGGAGATGAGCTTAACACTTTGGTGGCAATGGATCAAACATGCATGAACATTTTGAGGAACTCTCCTCTCTTCTCTTTCCCTCTCCCTCTCACGCCTCACCCTCCCTCTTTCTCTTCTCAGTTTTCTGGAACTTTCACAAACTGAATGGGTGTTTTTCCTTTGGTTTAAGCTGACAAGGGGATATAAATATGGGGTATAGGGAAAAGACAATTCTGCCCCTCACTTACTAACTCCATTCCCTATGACTCCTTTCCACTCTAATTACTTTAACTTAACTTTAATTAATTATCAATCACACATAAAACTTATACTTAATCAGTCCAACAAATTTATTTCCATAATATTTTATTTTTTTAACAAACATAAATAATCACCAAAAATAATTCCATGCCAATATAATTAATGTAACATCCCCAATTTCGCTAATTTAAATTATTTAAATTAGCAAGAGGTCAAGATGATTAATTACGCATTTTTTTGATTAATTATCATATGGCGAGTTAATTGGGATTTTAAGCAAATAGGAGCGCAGGGGTATTTTCGTCTTTTTCACATATTTATGAGTTTCGGCTAAACCATCCTCCACGGAACATCCCTATATGCAATATGTGACCATTGTATAAGTATTGTGTGATAAAAATTGACTTAAGAAGAAATTAAGGAAGTTTAAGCAAAATTTGGACATAGGGGCATTATGGTCATTTTGCCCTTTAAGTGGTAACCCAGCTGAACCAGGCCAACACTCAGCCACAGTTTCATATTTCCAGAAATCCATTTTCAGAAGTAGGGAGAGCTGAGAGAGAGAGAGAAACCGTGAGGAGAGAGAGAGGGAAGAAATGAGAATAACTCCTTCAATTGTTCATGCATGTTTGAGATCCTTGTACCAATCTTTCCCATTCCTCTTCCTCTTCCCATTGATACAAGTTTCTGAACCAGCAACCCATCCCAAGCTCAGATTCTTCAATTTCGTTTTTGGTTCATGATGCCTACTTGGAAGCTTGCATGTCTAGCTTAGGAGTGGATTCAAGGTTTAAGAACTTGCATGATGGGCCTAGAGCAATATTCAGGTGCTAGGACAACAACATAATGGATTGAAGCACATTTGAGGAAGGTTCTGAAGCTAGAAGTGATTGGGATTCATTTTGGGTAGCTGATGGAGTGGAATTTCGAAGTTGAGATTGAAGTTGCAAGTGCAACACAAATTCTGGGTAAAAAACAGTTTGGGGACCCTTCAGTGATTGCATCGTATCTCCCAGTACACAACTCTGATGATCGTGATTCTTGTCTCTCTGGAAACTAGACACAGAGATCTTCATTTTGGGCACAAGAACCGTATGATGTCATGGAGAAATGAAGGAGATATCATGTCTCCAAGTTTCGGATTCAGACTCAAGCACTGTCCTGAACCAGTCACATTGTTTCGGGTGTATCTCCCAAGTTACTGGATGCATGTGTATGATCCTTTGACCATCAGAAAGTAGACAAAATTATCTACAGAATGGGCACTTGTTTGAAGGGTTTTGGCCACGATTTGACCAAGATATGCGTGTTACAAAACGGCTCACTGATTCTGGAAAACGGATGCGAAATTGGAAGTGTTGGTTCCTCAAATTTCGGATCGAATCGTCAAAGTTCGAGAGACGCCAATTCCGTAGTCAAGGAGGAAGTCCAGTAGCTAGATTTGTGATTGGTCTCTGTTCCGAAGTTCAGTTTCGAGAATCGGACGAGTTCGGTGCGAGTACGTGATTACGGGGATTGTTCGAGAGGTTACGGTTCGTGAGGACGTGATTTCTCGCGAGGTCGTCAAATCGGTGAGTTCTATACCCGCTTAGGGACGTTTTGTTGTCGAGTCATGTTATTTTCTGAAATGATACTATGGAAAATCCGCTTTGTGAAAACTTAACGAAAACGTTTTTATCGAAAAACCGTAAATCGCATAATTGCTCGAATTGATTGGATTGACGATTTATGATATATATTGTTTGACTGTTTAATCGCTTTTCCTGGTCTGGAATAATAACTGTTATGTCGGGATATCGATCGGAACGAAATTGGAATCGGAACGGAATGGAACTTACTCATGAAAAACCTATTTTCTGGAAAACAGACAGAGACGCACGGATCGTGTGCCTATGAGCACGGGTCGTGCGCCCCCATCTGATGCTGCATGAAATGAATTTTTAAACACGCACGGATCGTGCGCCTAGTCGCTCGGGTCGTGCGTATCTTTCTGGAAATTTTCTACAAACTGTTCAACCACGCACGGGTCGTGCGCCTACACGCACGGGTCGTGTGAGACTCTCTGACCTACAATTTCAAAGTACCTTTTTATCCATTCCAAATGATTCCAATCCTCTTCTAATCCATTCCCCAAGGTCCCACAATAATGAAAAGGTAACGATGATATGAGATTGAGCATGTTCGATAGAAAGATTGTGTGTTATGAATAAAAATGGAAAACCGCTCTTAGAGAACGCGAGAGTGAAAATGTCAAAGAATGATAATAACACACGGTACTTGACTAATATTATACACTGTAATTGACTGATATGGTACACGGTACTTGACTAATATTATACACTGTAATTGACTGATATGGTACACGGTACTTGACTAATATTATACACTGTAATTGACTGATATGGTACATGGTACTTGACTGGAATGACTAACAGCCCATTGCGGGTACACAGACTGAAAATGTATAATAAATACAAGAGGAAAAAGGGTGACGACCCTAAGAGGTTAGCATACTAGGGGAGGGGAAGTCATGAGCCCCAAAACCTAGACTCAAGAATGTTTCCCCTGCTAGAAATAGCGGGATGGGTTCACCAAAAGGTCAAGAGATGCCTATAAAATAGGTAGACTGAGGTGTTATGCTAAAAACATGGAACAAAGATTGCATGCTTCATGTGTCGCTTAGGAGGGCCATGAGCATGAAGGTTACAGGAACTAAATGTATTTCCACGTGGTTGCTTTTTAGGACCACGAGTTCAAAACAAGGCATAATGAACCGTTAGAGATAGTAAGGGGGTCTCGATAGGACTCACTGAGATAATGTTTATCTCACCCTTCATATTTGTGGTTTTTACAGAGAAACAGGGAAAAGCAAAGGCGATAAAGAATGGTTAGCTGGTACGACTCTCGGAGTCATGGAAGATCTAGTTTTCATGTTTTAGACCTTTATCCCAATTATTGTTTCGATGTTTCGATTGTATAACTTCAGTTGTTTAAGTTGTAAAATCGTTTCCGCTACTTTATGTTTTGAGTATTGAACACCAGGATTATGTATAAGTCTTGAGTTTGAACTTAAGCATTTCAGGAAGTTTATGAGGTTCAGAGAACCAATCGATATGTATTATCGAATGTTTTAGTTGTGTTCAATATTTCAATAACAGGAAGTTACTCTGATGTATGCCATTTAGTGCATTTCGGTAGTTCTATATATTAGAATTTATCGGGGTGTTACAATTAAAATAGTAAAAAAAATAGGGGATGTTACAATCACCCCAACTTTTAAAAAATTTTGTCCTCAAAATTGGACTAAGATATACCTTTCGCCGAACCATCATCAGCTTTGCCTTTCTGAGCGTCCATCATATAGATTCTTCCGCGGGCGGGGGTGGCCTGCTCCTCTCTACTCCTCTTCTTCGCCGGACACTCATTAGCGTAATGCCCTTCTCCTTTGCAATAATAGCACTCAGTTGATCCCAGACGACACGCTCCACTATGAGGCTTTCTGCATTTCGCACACTTGCCGATCCTTGGAAATTCAGACACCACTGCTTGCTTTCCTTTGTTGGAGTTACCCTTCGGCTCCTCACTTGGGGTTGGGAATTCCAATGCCTTTTTCTTTTCCTTCCGATACGCTTTCCTTTCCTTATACAATCTGTTGAGATCCGCTTCTGCAACATATGCTTGTTGCACCCAATCCAGCGTAACTGGTCATAGCATAAGAGCTAAGACCTTGGGCCACATCAGCACGAAGACCTGCCCTATACATCTGCATCTTCCACTCATCATTCGGCGCATGCTTTGCTAACTGATAAAACTGAGACAGCCTTTCAAACTTGGCAGTGAACTCTCCTACTGACATCTCTCCTTGCCTCAGATTAACAAACTCGGCTTGCTTGCTTAACTTCATCACCGGAGAGAAAAAGTGACCAATAAACATGTCCTTAAAGTTGACCATGGTGACCGGAGTTCCCTGATTCACCATCAAATCATGAGCATTGGTCCACCAGGTTTGAGCATCTTCCTCGAACATATGGGCGGCAAAAAGAACCTTCTCTTCTTCGCTGCATTGAAGAGTCCTAAAAATCTTCTCCATCGAATCCAACCAGAAATGTGATACCATTACCTCAGGCCCGCCTTTGAAACTTTGAGGATTCAACTTCTGAAAACGAAAGTAAGTCCTATTCGGATCTTCCAGAGGAGGTTGTTGAACATTCGGTTGTTGCTGATTCATCCTCTCATGATGCATCTGGGCCATTTGAGCCATCTGCTGCTGCTGCATTTGCATCATGTCATTCATCATCTTCTATTGCGTCTCGATGACATTCTGCATCCATTCGGAATGAGGATCGACGGGGACGCTTCTCCTACTTCCACCAGCCATGATTCTGCAAAATATGCACAAAGTGTTTAGTTGATCAGGCTAAACCTCTAAAAGCATACTAAGAGGAATCACACTTAGAGGACATAAGAGACTCTTGAATTCTAAGCCCGACTAGGTCGAACTGCTCTGATACCAATTGTAACACCCCAATAATTTCTAACTTGTAGAAATCACTGAAATGCACTACTGGCATATATCAGAGTAACTTCCTTTTTAAATACTGAACACATACTAATACTCGATGCTAAAAACCCATCAAGTTCGCTTACATAACTTAACATAAAATACATAAAGCGTTCTTACATCACTCAACTAGTGTTCAGTACCAAAATAGAAAGTCTGCGGAAGCGATTTACAACTTATAAAACAAGTCGTACCATCGTACATCTATGATATTGAATGAAAATACAGAAGTACATAGTATAACGAAATAAACAGCGTCAGCAACTCCTCAAGCGTCTCCATGACCATGCCTCATCGTCTTCAACTTAGCCTGCAACTCTGAAAAACAACAACATGGATTGGGTGAGACAACTTGTCTCAGTGAGTTCTATCGAGACCCCTTACTAACTCTCTCGGTTCAATTATGCTTGATTCATTATTCTTAACTCATAAATCATAGTCCTCAAAATTGACTATGTGGCTGAACTAACGTTGTCCTCATAACCCACAAGTCGGGTACGAGAGGCAACACATAACTGAAAACTGATTTTTAGCGTGTCACCGGTCACTTGGCAAAATAAGCTCCCGGTGAACCCATACCACTAATCACTAGTGGTCCCCTCATGGGGCCTAGGTTCATAGGGCTCATGACTTCCCCTCCCCTAGCACACTAAACTGAACTAGGGTCGTCACCCTAACCCGATGTATATATTTTAATATACCTGAACATGAACTTAACAATGATCCTTGAACATAACGATGGGCATTATTCTTAACATGATCTTATCATTAGGTGATCTCACACGGTACTACTAACGTTATTAAATTAACCTATAACTATCAATTACCTATTCCACATCATAATGTATCGCCCATACTCAACATTATGATAACCTAGCTTAGTCATAATCAATCTCATAACGTCAACATGATTCGGAACATTAATTAACATCAATCACAGTCAATTTCATGGCAATGGTACTATAACATCAATGGGTGAGGATGGGGAAGGGATTAGAACGCAATTGGAATCGTTCGGAACGGTTTAAAACACTTTTTAAAAGAGGCTACCCGAAGGCCACGCACGGTCCGTGCCCAGGGGCGCACGAACCGTGCGTGTCTGAAAGACTTAAACAATTTTTAATCCGAAGGGAACGCACGATCCGTGCTTCTGAGGCGCACGATCCTTGCGTTGTCTAAAAATCCACCCAGGCTCCCTGCGAACAGCCAGCACGGTCCGTGCTTCCATAAGGCACGATCCGTGCGTGTTCAGCAGTAGCCCAGATTTCAGTTTTTCTTACACAACGCCATTCTGTTCGGATTCCTGATATACTTTCCGATCGACACTTCCACGTCACACGCATACACATACAGTCATATACAGTCCAACAAGCATAACACAACAATCAACACAACATTCATGACATCAAATCTTAATTCCAATCAAAAGATCATATGACTCAATGACTCAAACTCGATATTTTCACAAAGCGGTTGCCGGTTTTCACAAAACGCGATTTAGATTCAGAATACATGACAATGACATTAATTCCCTAGTGAGTATAGAACTCACCTTTTCGTGACGACAATACACTCGACCCCGAAACCTCGCGAACACGGACGAACGGAGACTCACGAACTCGCCCGGACTCGCTCCAACTTACTCACAACTGAAAACTTATCTTCCCTAAGGCTTACACTCTGAACCCAGATTCTGAAATGACTCCCAAGTTGTTCAAACACGCGACCCGGGTACTGAAATTGGCTCCACAGCTCTCTAATTCAACATGCACAAGTTTGGATTTCAGTTTTGGCTAAGTGAAGCTTTGATGGTCAAAAATGGTGATCTCAAGGGGGAGGAGGGGATGACTTTGAATTTGGTATCAATGAAAAGAAGGAGATGAGCTTAACACTTTGGTGGCAATGGATCAAACATGCATGAACATTTTGAGGAACTCTCCTCTCTTCTCTTTCCCTCTCCCTCTCACGCCTCACCCTCCCTCTTTCTCTTCTCAGTTTTCTGGAACTTTCACAAACTGAATGGGTGTTTTTCCTTTGGTTTAAGCTGACAAGGGGATATAAATATGGGGTATAGGGAAAAGACAATTCTGCCCCTCACTTACTAACTCCATTCCCTATGACTCCTTTCCACTCTAATTACTTTAACTTAACTTTAATTAATTATCAATCACACATAAAACTTATACTTAATCAATCAAACAAATTTATTTCCATAATATTTTATTATTTTAACAAACATAAATAATCACCAAAAATAATTCCATGCCAATATAATTAAAATAGTAAAAAAATAGGGGATGTTACAATATGGATGATCTTTCAAGTGAGAAGTGGAAGCATTTATATAGCCTTGGAGGTTTCCTTCAAGTGAGGTTTTGCTTGGAGATCAAGTTAACCTAAGGAGGGTTAACCATGGTTACTTTTCAAAACTTTGATGAAGGGGATTGAGTCCAAACATTCAACTTCAAAGAGTGGTCCAATCGTGGAAGGCCATGTGTCCCTTATGAATGACCCTTCATGATGGTCTTCTATTGTAGGCGCCTCCTTTTGCATGTTGGCATGTGCCTCCATGTGACTTGTGACTAAGCATGATGCCATTGAGGTGTTTATGCATTGGTTTGGTTTGAGGTGCTTCCAATGTTGGGTAATCTGTCTTTAGTGCAGGATGGTGCAGATGCACCTTAGTGCAGTTGCTCTATTGTAAATGTATTTAGTGCAGATGCACTGTTGTTAATGCTTTTAGTGCAGATGCACTGTTGTTTTCCTGGTGCAGGTGCATCAACTGCAGGTGCACTGAACAAACATATCAAACATACCAATATATATACAAAGTGATGAATTATGAATGACATTCATCTTGAAACCATAATTTTTGTTATTTTATTCATACTATAATATTTAACACATATTACACTTGATTTCAAGCAATTAGTTATGTTTAGATGCATAAATAACTCTATATAAAATAGAGTTATCACACCCCCAAACTTAAATCGTTGCTTGTCCTCAAGCAATGACAAAAACACTATTAAGATTTTTATAATCAAGAAGAATAGATCAGCTTATATCTTTTCAAAAAATGATCTTGCATTTTATGAACTTCATTTTCCTAGAAAATTTTGTCTTTGTGCTTTTGATTTTCCAATCATCCAAAGTTATTAAAACTCATTAGTGTGAGTGTGTGTCTCCCTGAGAATCAATCAGTTCCAAAACTAAGTAAAAAGTTTCTCTTAGCCTTTGGAAAATTTTAGATCATGTTTGGTCAAAGCAAAGGTGTTTCAAAATATAGACTAGACTAACAACATCTTCAAGACTTGGGGGGCTTTAAGTACAACAAAGGACTTTGGTTGAGTAAATGCACTATTCTTATTTTTGGTGGTTCTTTTCTTTGGTGCAGATGCACTTGGGTGCAGGTGCACTGGGTATTTTTTGTGAAGTACAGAAGCACTGAACTTTTTGTAACAGTGCAGGTGCATTGAGTGCAGCTGCACTTGAAACTATATTTCAAAACTTGTAGCATATATTGCCCTCCTCACTGACCTTCTTATGCGTACTTTTTTCTTTGGTTTGCTTTTCTTTTCTTCTTTTTCTTTCTTTTCTTTTGACTTTTGATACTTTTCTTTTCTTTCAGACCAAATGCACTTATTGGAATAGGTTCAGTTAATGCTTTAGGCAAATATAGCTAGTTATAACATTTTGACTCTTTTGTAGTGATTTTGGTAACCTATTGCATTGACCATTCTAAGTTTTTCATACTTTGCCTTAGTATTCATAAAAACTCACCCAAACTTAATTCTTTATGCTCTTCTATATTTTTAGTAAAAATTTGTTTTTGACCTTGGCTTTCTAAAAATTCCTTTTTGCATCAGATAGCTTCTCAAATAGCAAGGTTCCTTTCAAAACTCAGCTTTGCTGTGTTTGAAGTAATAATAACAATGGTCATTTCTGGAAAAACAAGGCTCTTTTCTTTTTCTTTCTTTCCTCATTAAAAAAAATTGAGTTCATAAATAAGCATTTGTCTAAGATTTTTGAAAGAGAATTCAAGCTGATCATGCTTCAAAATCATTAAATGTTATTTGAGACAATTTTAATGTTCTTCAACTAAAGCTTATGCACCTATTGTTTTTGTAAAGGAATGCAATTGAAAACAGTTTTCTGCATTTCAAAAGAAGCTTTGTTGAGGGTATGATTTAAAAAGAACATTTAACTACTGGCAAATAGGCAAACAATACATAACAAAAGCAGACACACATATTTTAAACACACATACTTTAGTTAAACACACACATGCAAAAAGTGCTCCCCCAACTTAAAGTTGAGCAGTGTCCTCACTACTCTAAGTTGAATTCAAAAAGGCCTTTTGTCCAAAAATGGGGAGAGGGGTTAGGACATGTGGGACAAACCAAACATATTAAACAAAGTACTTTAAGGAAATTAATTGAAAAACATTAAAGTTTACTCATTAAACAAAGTACATTGATGCTGGTATAGCGGTGACCTTTGGTCTTGCTGGAACTTGGGTTGCAACTACATCTGATGCAGGTGCATCAGACTGCCCTATTGCTGGTGGTTTGTCAGCTTGGTCATCCTTTGGCAGTGCAGGTGCATCAAATGCAACTGCACTGAACAGCACTAGTTCCTTTGCCTTTTCTACAGGTTGCTCTCCAACTGAAACCTCAGCCTCCTTTACTTGTTCTTTCTCAGTGGTTTGGTCTTTCATAGTTGTCTCTTCCTCCATTGTGTCAGCACCAGTAGTTTCTATGGTTATCTCCTTCTTAGCAGATTGGTCTTTATCTTGATTCTTCTCAAGACCTCCTAAACCTGGGTCCTTTTGCACAGCTTGCACAACTGGAGCACCTTGCTTGAAAAATTTCTGGGTATTCCCCAGTTCTTCTCTCTTTTTAGCAGCAAGTTCTTCCAAGACCAGTCTCACAGTATCTTCCTTGTTCTTTGGAATCATTGTCACTGCAGGGATTTGCTGGGGGTGTATCTGCACTAGGTGCAGATGCACTAGGTGCAGATGCACCAGTTGTCATCTGTTCAGGATCTCCTTCCTGCTCCCCCTCAAAATTGGTTTTTGTCTCCTCTTCAAGGGTGGTTTCCTTAATAACCTGCAATTGCTCAAAAACAATGTTAGAAGGAACAGGGATTGGTCCAGTATGGGGTGTTGGATCTTTCTTTTGAGTAGGGATGGGTGATGGTAATTTTTCTAGTGTGTTTTGTTTTTCTGGTTGTTCTTTTTGGGTGGATATTGGTGATGGTGGTTGGGTGGGTGTTGGTGATTTCTTCTGTGGTGATGGGGGATTTTGGGGTGGAGTTGGTAATTTGAGTGGGCTGTGTTCTAGACTTTTCTGTGCAGGTGCATCTGGTGCAGCTGCATCAACAGGTGATTTTGGTGGTGATGGTGGAGTGGTTTCTGGTTGTGGTTGGGGATATGTTTGTGTTTGAGTTTGTCTTGTTTTCGTAGCATACTTTGTTCTAGCCACCTCCTCCTTGTTCAATTCTTCCTCCGTCCCATTTTCTTCGCTCTCTTTATCTTCTTCGTTGCTTTCAGACTCATCTTCCTCTACTCCCTTTTCAATGTCTTGTACTGCCTTTTTGGCCACAGGATCTTCTTCATTGTCCTCCATTTCTTCACTCATTAGTTCAGGTTCCTCCTCAATAATTTTCTTCTTCCCTTTTTGCTGTTTCTTAGTTACCCTCTTTCTTTTCAGATTCTTTTCCTTCTTACTTTCTTTCTCAACATCTTCTTCTTCCATTATTTCTTCTTCTTCTTTTTCCTCCTCTCCTTCACTCTGAAATACCCAAGTTGGGAACACTGGGGTTTCTAGTTGTGATGGCACCTGAGATATTTCCATTAACCTAAGTCGCATCCATTCATGTTGTTCCTGCAGGAATTTCCAAACTGCCTGGTGCTTCTGCACTAAATGCTCTTGCACTAGGCTAGTTGGTTCCTTCATAATCTTAGTTCTTTCCTTCATCTCAGCAGATAATGTGCCAGGTGGAAACTGTAACAGCCCAGGTCCAACGCATTGGCCACCCCGGCACTGTTACCTCACGGTCTTCTCTACCCCTCTTGTAGAATTTTTGCCTTCCGTGGGAATCGAACCTTGCACCTGAGCTCAATTGGTAGTGGGAGGTGTGTTTAACTTGCACTTATGCCTCAGGTGCAAGGTTCGATTCCCACGGAAGGCAAAAATTCTACAAGAGGGGTAGAGAAGACCGTGAGGTAACAGTGTCGGGGTGGCCATTGCGTTGGACCTGGGCTGTTACAGAAACTTCCTCTGTTGCTGTTCACTTGCACTAATTTCAACCCCTTGCTTCATGCAAAGTTCATTAATCAAACATGGAAAGAAAAGAAATCCATCTTTATTTGTCGAACAATCCAAAATTTGCTTATTAATTATTCTCCATATATCCACATTGTCATTAGTTAAGATTATATCCAAAAGGATCAATCTATCCTTAGAAAGTGTGTATGTGTGTGATGTAGGAAGAATGGAGCAATCAACAAAGAGATACCAGTTGCCTAGTTCAGGGATAATCTGTGTGAGTGATTTTATCCCATTTGGAATTCTCTACTGCTATTCTAGCCTCTACTCTTTCCATGTCTTTCTTTCTATATTTTTCCACTTTTTCTTCAAATTAGTACCATTATAAAACATATTATAATGATCATTAATTATTTTTGCATCAAAGTAATCCCTTCTGCCTCTAACTGATGAGTGGTTCAAAATTTTACCTCATTTATTATCTTGAATTCCTGAGTAGAATTCCCTCACAATCTGCTCCAAATAAAATGCCCTGTGCTGTACGAACAAGTCCCAATGCTGATTGGTTATGGTTGACATGAAATTGGGATGAGCCTTCATCAGATTATACCCTCGTTCAGGTAGGAACTTCATTTCCCAGAAATGAGCAAAATCAGGGTTCACAGTGATTGAAGCGGGTGCAAATGCACTGGGTTGCTTCTTTGAAATATGCCTTGATTATGGATCTGTATCAGTTGGGGTTTTGCCTGAAGCCTTGATTGTGCTTTGTTTGCGACCCATTTGAACGAGTTTGCAAAAAATTTGTGGGAAATTTTTGGAAAAAAACTTGCGAGAGGATGAAGATGGGTGTTACAGAAATTTGGAATTTTTTTTTAGATGAGAGAAAGTGATTGGTGAGGTTTACGGTTTTGTGAGAGAGAGGGTAATTGTGGGTGAGAAAACGGTAGCCTTGAGAAATTGGGACAGTTTAAAGAGGTGAATGAGTTAGTGGTTGATTGATTTGATGGGTGGAGTAGCCGTTAGGGGTATGTGGAATTGCATGCAATAAGACACGTGGGAGTCTAGGTGGGACAACTCAACGTCTCAGCCACTAATCATGATTAAACATTGTTGTGCTGACATTTTTGAAAAGTTTTTCAAGACCCAAGTGAATTTTTTGAATTATTGGTGCAGGAGCACTGAGGAATGAGAGGTGCAGATGCATCTAGGGGTAGATACACTGAAACCTGTGTTCCTACGAAACACTTGAAAACATCAAATTGAACAAAAAATAGGAAAATTAATATTCTAATAACATGGGTTGCCTCCCATAAGCGTTTGTTTTAAGAGTCTTCCAGCCTGACTATCTCTTTATCTTAGAGATTTTAAAAATGTGTGGTGAATTTATCCCTCACCACATGCTCGCCATAGTACATTTTTACTCTTTGCCCATTTACCTTGAAAGTGGTATTTGTGGCTGCGTCATATAAATCAACTGCACCATGGGGGTAGATTTTGACTAACTTAAATGGTACTGACCATCTAGATTTATGTTTTCCAGGTAACAACTTCAACCTAGAGTTATATAACAAGACCATTCCTCCTTCTCTAAGTTCTCTCCTTTGGATTTTCTTGTCATGCCATGCTTTGGTTTTTGCTTTGTAAATTTCTGCATTCTCATAAGAGAATTGCCTAAATTCTTCTAATTCATTTAATTCCAAAAACCTTTGTTCACCTGCTTTGTTGAGATCAAAATTTAAAATTTTGATAGCCCAATATGATTTGTTCTCCAACTCAACAGCTAGATGGCATGCTTTGCCATAAACTATCCCATAGGGGGACATACCTAATGGAGTTTTAAATGCTGTTATGTATGCCCATAATGCTTCATCTAAGTGTAAAGACCAATCTTTTCTTGCTGGTCCAACCATTTTTTCAAGCATTCTTTTAATTTCCCTATTTGATAATTCAGCTTGTCCACTTGTTTGTGGGTGGTAGGCGGTAGCAATTTTATGTTTAATCCCATATTTTGCAAGAAGATTCTCAATGAGTTTATTGCAAAAATGTGAGCCTTCATCATTGATGATTGCTCTTGGGGTGCCAAATTGTAATACCCCAATTTTTCGTTAATTAAATTATTTGACGTGAAAATATATTGAGTGATTTATTTAGTTGGTGAAAGCTAATTAAATTGAAATTGACTTGCTTGGATAATTAATTAATTCAATTGAGTGTCTAGTTGAGTTAAGCTCATCAAATTTAGGGTACTTAGAGCTGTTAGGAGTTATAAGGAATAGGATGGGTAAGTGAAGGACAAAACCGTCTTTTAACATGGCTTATATTTAAAACATTCTTCAGCTGAAACCCAACACTTTCTCCTCATTCTTCAACATTCTGAAACAGCAACAAGATTGAGAGGGAGAGGAGAGGAAAGCGCGAGGGAGAAGAAGAGGAGAGGAGAGTTCCTCAAAATTCCTTGCATGTACAATCCGATTTCACCATTAGTTTCAGTATTCTATCCTCTCTCCATTGATGCAATTTTCGAAACCATCCTCCTCCTCCTCCATAAATCACCATTTAAGGCATATCCAAGCTTCACCCAGCCATACAAATTCAAGTTTGAGGGAGAAGAAGGGTTCAACAGAAAATTCTGGGCAAATCCCGTTTTACCCACCTTCAGTGTTTCGTTCGTATCTCCCTGTACTGACCTCGGATTCAGTTGATCTTTATTTCTTTAGAAACTAGACAGAAAATTCTCCAGTTTAGACCCAAGAACCATCTGATTTCACTGAGAATGTAGGGAGATATCACCTTCCTAAGTTTCGTTTCCAGAATCAGCTTCAGTCTTGACCCAGCTTCATTGTTTCGGTTGTAACTCTCTGGATATAGGATGCATGTGGTTGAAACCTCCACCATCAGAAACTAGAGAAAAATCCCTTCACCGTAGACCCTCGTTTTGCTAAGTTTGGTTGAGATTTGAGTGAGTTACGCTCGTTGCAAATTGGCGTTTAGTTGCTGGAAACAGCAGGAGCAGATTCCGTTAGTTCGTGTTCGAGAAGTTTCGGTGTCGGGTGTATCGTCGTCACGAAAAGGTGAGTTCTCTACTCACTAGGATTAAAATTGTATGTGTTGTGAATTCTAGATCGAGTCTCGCGTTTAAGAAAATCTGGTGTGAAACCGTTTTTGCGTAAATATCGTTTGAATCATGAGATTGATTGAATTGTTGGACTGAAACTTATGAATTGGCATGTCATGATTATTGAATAATGTGTGCTGGTTGTTGACTGTGTTTTATGGGCCGGTAAAGTGGAAGTATCGATCGGAAAATGTATCGTAATCGGTTTGGGATGATATCGTTACGAAAATGCAAGTATCTGGGTTACTGAGACACACGCACGGATCATGCGTTATGGGAGCACGGATCGTGCTGTGTGTTCGCAGGTAGCCTGGAAATGGTTTTGGACATCGCACGGATCGTGCGTATGGGCGCACGGATCGTGCGCTCTGTTCGGTGTAAAATGAATTCAATTTCTCAGTCACGCACGGGTCGTGCGCCTCCGGAGCACGGACCGTGCGTGGTCTTCGGGTTGCATATTTTAAAAAGTGTTTTAAAACATTCCGAACGATTCCAACTGCTTTCTAATCCTTTCTTCCACCTTCCCCAATGATACTATAATTGAATTGCTCTGAATTGAGTGGTAATTGACTGTGATTGGATCCAGGTTATGTTAGTACCATATGCTTGGTTATGTTTGGATTATGTTCAGGTTAAGTAAATGCTCATGTGATTGACCATTGGTTTCATGTTATGACTTTGTGATTGATGTATTGTGTTGGACTGACTGGTTTAGTAAGATCGATAAGTTAAGTTAGCAAACCTTAGTAATCCATGTGAGATCACTAAATTATAAGATTAAGTTGATAATTAGACCACCTAATGTTAAGAATAAGATTAGGTCAAGATAAGGCTCAGTGAATGAGTAGATGTTCATGTTAAAGCTCAGTGAATGTGTAGGCTTTCAGGTTAGGCTCAGTGATTGAGCAGTTTTCATTGTTCATTGTTATTGTATATTGTATATGCATCATTGTTTAGGCTCAGTGATTGAGCTTAGTTCATTGTTAGGGTGACGACCCTATTTCAGATTAGTGTGCTGGGGGAGAGGAAGTCATGATCCTTATGAACCTAGGCTCCATCAGGGACCCACTAGTGATTAGTGGGGACGGGTTCGCCGGAAGCTTATTATGCCAAGTGACCGGTGACACGCTAAGAATCATTGTTAGGCTCAGTGATTGAGCATAGTTCATTGTTAGGCTCAGTGATTGAGCATAGTTCATTGTTAGGCTCAGTGATTGAGCATAGTTCAGCCACATAGTCCACTTTGAGGACTATGAGTTAGAATCAGAATAATGAATCAAGCATAATTGAACCGAGAGGATTAGTAAGGGGTCGCGATAGAACTCACTGAGACAAGTTGTCTCACCCAATCCATTGTTGTTGTTTTTCAGTTAAGCAGGGAAAGTTGAAGACCGTGAGGCATGGCTATGAAGATGCTTGAGGAGCAGCCGCTATCCTTATTTCTTTATGTCTTATATTTCAGTTTCCCTTGTATCTCTGTATTTTGTATTCAGTATCTTAAGACTACTCGATTGTACGACTTATGTATTTCAAGTTGTGAATCGCTTCCGCAGACTTTCGGTTTTGAGTATTGAACACTAGTTGAGGGTGTAAGGACCGACTTTATTTATAGACAGTTCAGTTATTTTAAGCAGCGTTTGATGAGTGATTCATCGAAGTTTAGTATGTGTTCAATATGTTAAAAGGAAAGTCACTCTGATGTATGCCAGTAGTGCGCTTCGGTAATTTCTACAAGATAGAAATTAACGGGGTGTTACACAAATCTTGTAAAAATGTTTCTTAGAAGGAATTTATTAACTGATTTGGATTCATTATTAGGCAATGTTACTGCCTCTACCCATTTGGACACATAATCAACAGCTACCAAAATATATTGATCGCCAAAAGAAGATGGAAAAGGAACCATGAAATCCATGCCCATACATCAAAAAGTTCAATTTCTAAAATATTGGTTCTAGGCATTTCATGTCTTTCAAAAATATTACCTGCTCTTTGATATTTGTCGCAAGTTTCGACCATTAAATATGCATATTTAAACAAACTAGGCCAATAATAACCAGACTGTAATACCTTAGCTGCTGTTCTTGTGCTTCCAAAGTGACCTCCATATGGTGCAGCATGGTAGTGCAGGAGCACTACTTGCTGTTCTTCTTCAGGGATGCAATTCCTCATTAACTGGTCTGGACACATCTTATAGAGAAATGGATCATCCCAATAATATTGTTTGACTATGTGGAAAAATCTCCTTCTTTGTTGGTAAGTCATATCCACTGGTACCACCTTGCTCACAAGAAAGTTGACTAGGTCAGCAAACCATGGTGCAACTGCATTAGATGCACTTGCACCGGGTGCGGGAGCACTGGGTGTTATTAAAGTAATTGCTAACAGTTTTTCATCAGCAAAGTCACTAGCATCACACATCAATTCAAAAGGCCTGCTCCAATCTGGTGTAACAATCACTGGTGGAGTCACTAATGCTTTTTTGAGCCTTTGGAATGCTTCCATACATGGTTGATCAAAGTTAAAAGGTGCGTCATTTTGTAAGAGTGTACATAATGGCTTGGATATCGTTGAAAAGTCCTTGATAAATCTTCTGTAGAAGCCTGCATGACATTTGAAGCTCCTAATTCCTTTGACTGTTGTTGGAGGTGGTAGTTTTTCAATGACCTCAATCTTGGCTTTATCCACTTCAAGACCATTCTTTGACACTTTATGACCCAACACAATGCCTGCTTGTAACATGAAATGGCACTTCTCCCAATTGAGCACTAAATTTGTTTCCTCACATCTTTGGAGAATTTTTTCTAAATTTGACAAACATAACTGAAATGTCACTCCAAAAAATGAGAAATCATCCATGAATACTTCCATTGATTGCTCAATGAAATCAAAGAAAATGGACATCATGCACCTTTGGAATGTTGCAGTTTGACAGAACTTTCTGCCTGTTCGCGCCTAACTTGCGCTCCAGCGCGACTTCAGCGCAGTTTGACAGAATTTCAGCAACCAAACACTGTTTTTCGTTTCGCGATAACTTTTGATCCGGGAACCCGATTGAGGCGTTCTAAGATGCGTTGGAAAGCTTATTCAGAGGCCTAACTGAATATTCTATTTTTAAGGCAAAATGAACTGTTTTGATATTGAAAATTTTGTTGAAAAGTGTCGAGTTAGTATGCGAGAGCGAATGTGGACTTAATGTTTTTATCGAAAAGAAAGCGGACTATGAGTCCTATTTGATATTGTATAAATGACGCGGGATGATTGTTAAATCATCTAAACCGGTCTATGGTACGTTCTATTTATTGAACTATGTAACTGACGCGGGATGATTATTATTTAAATCATCTAAAACGGTCTATGATTCACGATATATAAATTATATCGAATATAGGAGTTAGCCCAAATGCGGGTGGATATATATATATATACTATATCGAGTTTGGGTGACGACCCATGTTAACATACTAGGCGGGGCAGTCATGATCCCTTACCCTAGGCTCCGTGCCATTAGGAAACACTATTGGTTATGGGGTTCATCGCAGCTTAGCGTTCGCGCAGTCGGTGTTATGTTAAATTGTTGTTGTACGATTCATCGCAGCTTAGCGTTCGCGCAGTCGGTGTCGTACAGTGCGGTTCATCGCAGCTTAGCGTTCGCGCAGTCGGTGCCGTACCAAGTTATAACCGGTTAGCCGCAGCTTAGCGTTCGCGCAGTCGGCAGTATATTAAAAAGTTTGTGCTGCGTTCATCGGGATTAGCAAGTGGTTTGCAGTCGGTGGTACGTAGAAAGGCCTAGGATGTTAGTTCATCGGGATTAGCAAGTGGTTTGCAGTCGGTGTCCTATTAGATCGAAGCCTTATTGTATGGTACACCGGGATTAGCAAGTGGATTGCAGTCGGTGTCGTGTCAAACCTTAAAAATGTTTTAAACGGACCGAGAGTGTTAGTAGGGGTTCCGGTAGAACTCACTGAGATTGTATCTCACTGTTTAATTGTTGTTGTTTTACAGATAAGCAGGGACAGAAGAAACCTCAGAGGCACGAGTAGGTGGCCCCGGAAGGAGAATAATGACTTAGCTTTATGTTCAAGTTTATTTTCCTTCTGTTGCGATGTATTACAACACTATGGCATTAGTGTTTTGTTTATCTTTTTCCGCTTTCTTGTATGACTCTGATTACCAGTTGCTGACAGTTATGGTCTGTGTACCGTATGATCTTATTTGTGTATAAGATGGTCATGTTGTATTTCAGCAAAATTTTATGTTGGTATTCAGTGTCTAAACAGGAAATTATTATCTCTGATGTTTATATTTTGGCACACTTTGGTATTTTTACAAGTTAAATATACCTGGGTGTTACAGGTATATTTAACTAGTTTAGATTTGGCGAACGTTCAGGTCGTGAATGACTTTCTGGATGTTTTCACGATGAAGTTTCTTCTGAACCTCCAGAGCGAGAGGTAGAGTTTACTGTAGAATTGGTTCCTAGCACGGGATCAATGTCTATTGTTTCTTATTGAAGGTTTCTTGAGAATTAAAGGAAGTGGAGTCTCAACTTGAAGAGTCGATGTTAAAGAAATTCATTCGACCGAGTGCTTCTCTAAGGAGTGCTCTGGTGTGGTTAGTCGAAAGGAAAAATGGTAGCGTGAGATCGTGCATTGATATCGACAACTCAACAAAGTGACGATCAAGAATAAATATCCCTTGCCAAGGATAGACGAATTGCTTGAACAATTTGAGGCGCTGCTGTGTTTTCTAAAAATTGATCTAAGGTCGGGCTATCATCAAATAAAGGTACGGGCCTTAGATATTCCGAAGACAGCTTTCCGTACTAGGTATGGACATTACGAGTTCGTGGTGATGCCCTTCGGTTTGACTAATGCTCCAGCGGTATTCATGGATTACATGAACCGAGTGTTTCACACGTACCTTGATCAGTTTGTGGTAGTTTTTATTGATGATATCTTGGTGTACTCTAAGACCATTGAGGACCATGTTCAACATCTCCGCATTGTTCTGAACGTACTCCGAGAAAAGAAATTGTATGCCAAGCCATCGAAGTGTGACTTCTGGATGCCGGAAGTAAAGTTTTTGGGACACGTGATTTCCCAATCGGGAGTTGCCGTGGATCCCAGTAAGGTGGAAGCTGTATTGAACTGGGAAAGACCAACATCTGTTACAGAAATAAGAAGTTTCTTGGGTCTAGCCGGTTACTACAGAAGGTTTATCCAAGGCTTTTCACAATTGGTTCTCCCACTTACTCGGTTGACTCGCAAGGCCCAACCGTTTATATGGGATACCGATTGTGAGGAATGTTTTCAAGAGTTGAAGGTTAGGTTGACTTCTGCTCCAATCCTAATTCTTCCAGATCCGTCTCTGGATTTTCAAATTTTCAGCGATGCTTCTGGGAAGGGTTTGGGATGCGTTCTCATGCAGAACCAACAAGTTGTAGCTTATGCGTCCAGACAGTTGAAGACTCATGAAGAGAATTATCCGACTCATGATCTGGAGTTGGCAGCTATTGTGTACGCACTGAAGATTTGGAGACATTACCTATATGGGTCTCATTTCGAAGTCTTCAGTGATCATAAAAGCTTGAAATATTTGTTTGATCAGAAGGAGTTAAATAACAGGCAGAGAAGGTGGGTGGAATTTCTGAAGGATTATGACTTCGAATTGAAGTATCATCCGGGAAAGGCTAATGTTGTAGCCGATGCACTAAGTAGGAAATCCATTCACATAGCAGAGTTTATGATGCATGAGATGAAATTGTTGGAGTCCTTTAGGGACTTAAATATGAAAGCAAGATCAAGGAAAAGCCGGTTAGTGTTGAGCCATATGAGGATCTCCAGTTCATTAAGGGATTCTATTCGCTTGGCACAGGAAGTTGATGTGAAGCTACAATCACAGAAATTGCTGCCAGATTTCACTGAAGATAGTGATGGAGTTATTTGTTTCAACGGTAGGATCTGTGTGCCCGATAATGAAGATATTAAAAAGCAAGTGCTAGAGGAAGCACACCGAAGTTTATTTTCTGTACATCCTGGATCCACCAAGATGTATAGAGATTTAAAGCAGATGTATTGGTGGCAAGGAATGAAGTTAGAGATTGCTGAATTTGTATCAAAGTGCTTAACTTGCCAAAGAGTTAAGATAGAACATCAGAAGCCTGCGGGTCTGCTACGGCCACTAGATGTGCCAGTGTGGAAATGGGAAGACATTTCCATGGATTTTGTAATGGCGTTGCCAAAATCTCAAGCCGGTAACGACTCCATTTGGGTAGTTGTAGATCGGTTAACCAAATCAGCTCATTTTATTCCAGTTTGTTCTAGCAGTAAAGTATCCAAGTTAGCTGAGGTGTATTTGAAGAACATAGTAAGGTTACATGGGGTTCCTACCAGTATAGTGTCGGATCGAGATCCGAAATTCACTTCTCGATTTTGGAAAGCCCTGAACGAAGCATTGGGAACTAAAGTACTTCTTAGTACCGCTTATCACCCGCAGACAGACGGTCAGACCGAGAGAACTATCCAGACATTAGAGGATATGCTTCGGGCTTCGGTACTTGATAACGGGAAGAAATGGGAGGATCATCTTCCGTTGGTAGAATTCTCATACAACAACAGTTATCATTCCAGTATCGGAATGGCACCTTATGAAGCCTTGTATGGTAGGAAATGCAGGACTCCATTGTGTTGGTGGGAAGTAGGTGAGAACCGATTGTTAGGGCCCGAAATGATTCACGACACTACTGAAAAGATCCGCCAAATCAGGGAAAGAATGAAAGCTGCTCAGAGCAGGCAAAAGAGCTATGCTGATAAAAGAAGAAGGCCGTTGGAATTTGAGTCGGGCGATCATGTGTTTTTGAGATTATCACCAACAATTGGCACAGGTAGGGCATTACGGGTGAAGAAACTCAGTCCTCGGTATATTGGACCTTTCCAGATTATCGAGCGAATAGGGCCTCTTGCATACCGTATAGCTTTGCCTCCACCATTGTCAAATCTGCATGATGTATTCCATGTGTCTCAGTTGCGGAAGTACATTCCCGATCCAAGCCAACCGTTAGATTTTGAAACGATTGACCTTCGACCGGACTTGTCCTTCCAACCTAATCCGAATTACATCATGGAACGTGGCGAGAGGACGCTACGGACAAAGTCAATTCCCATTGTCAAGGTAGTTTGGGATGGTTTTTCCGCCGAGGAAGCTACTTGGGAGTTGGAGGACGATATGCGGACTCAGTATCCGTATTTGTTCTCTTGAGGTATGTCGTGTCTAATTTTGAGGACAAAATTCTTTTAAGTTGGGGAGAATGTAACATCCGCAAAATAATTAATAGAATTATTTGGGTGCTAACCCAATTAAATTAATTTAGTACCCGACTGGTAAATTTATTGAGTACTAAAATTATTTATTTGTTGTCATCGGATCGTTAACCGGATAATACGGATCAAGGAAGTTTCGGAATCGAAATAGGAGATTTCGATCAATATGGTAATTGGACCACGTTACAATTATATATTTATATATATATATATGTGTGTACCGTGTGTGTGTGTAAAAAGGAAAGAAGAGAAAAGAATTGAAAGAAAGAAAAAGAAGCCACGCGTGAAACAGAGGAAAAGAATGAAAGAAAAGAAAAGAATGGAGAAAGTGAGAAACGGAGGAAACGTAGAGGAAGAAGAGAAGAGGGAGAGAGAAGACCTCACCCAAACCTCAAGCTTCCTTCACCAAAAATGTTCCCCACATCCTTCTCTTCATTTTGACACCAAGACCTTCATCATCCATTCTTTATCCTCCATTTCACCATTTTCGGATTTGGAGAGGGAGGAGAAGAAATGTTGTGTTGTCTTCTTCATCAACTGTCCTAGAGGTTAGGGAAGTCGAATATGTGGTTGGTTGCTAGCTTGGAATGAAGAATCAAAGGTTTCAAGAGTTAGGGTTAGAGAAATCAAGATTTTGGGTTATGGATGAATAGTGACTTGAGGTTGAAGAAGATGATGAATAGTGTTCGTGGAAGATTTCGTGGGAGCGGTTTAGTGATCGAGTGGAAAGTTTCGAAAGCGGATTGGAGCGACGTCGGAACGGAAAGTTTATGCGGGGAATGTTCGTGTGCTTACTCGGTTGATTCGGCCACTCGTGGTTCACGCTTCAAGGGTGAGTTCTACTCACGCTTAGGATTTTTGTTTTTCGAATTAACTGTTTTATCGCTTTCGCTGGTCTGGAATATTACTTGATAATGTCTGATTCGGGTTAGGAATCGATTGGGGCGAGTCTTGTAACACCCCGATATTTATATTGACCAAAAATACCCAGGTGCACATTAGTAACACATCAGAGATATATTTCCTGCTTAGACACTGAATATCACTATAAATTTTTCGCTGAATATAACTCAAACAGTCTTATTTACAACAAGACAATATGGTTCTCAGACCATATACCATCAACAATTATAGTATTCAGTATCATACAAGAAAGCGGAAGAAAGATATACATTAAATACATAATGTTTTAGTATACAGACAACAAAAGGGAAATAAGCTTAAACATAAAGCTAGGCTATCAGCATCCAGTCTGAGCTCAACCAACTCGTGCCTCTTGGATATCCGCTGTCCCTGTGTCTCTGTAAAACAACAACAATTGATTGGGTGAGACAACTTGTCTCAGTGAGTTCTACCGAGACCCCTACTCGCACTCTCGGTTCAATTATAAAATCATTTTAATTCAATACGGCATCGGCTGCGCGAACGCTACCCCCGATGGACCGCATAAAACATTTTAACAGATTACCGCTGACGCGAACGAAGAACCCGGTAACCTGTTAGTTTAGTACGATACCGCTGACGCGAACGAAGAACCCGGTATCGCATAAAAACAATCACACAAAAACAGATTACCGCTGACGCGAACGAAGAACCCGGTAACCTGTTAGTTTAGTACGATACCGCTAACGCGAACGAAGAACCCGGTAAACGTACTACAAACAACATAACACCGCTGACGCGAACGCTGCAAGGCGGTGAACCCCCCTACCAATAGTACCTTCTCCTATTGGCATGGAGCCTAGGTAAAAGGATCATGACTGCCTCCCCCTAGTATGTTAAATAATGGGTCGTCACCCAACTCGATATACTTTATACGTATATCTACAATACTATGAACCCACGGTCCATCAAATCAAACAATCAATGAAACACTTTAATCCACATTTTATAAAATCCAAGTTCACACTCGCACTCTAGTTGACCACATTTCGACACAATTTTCAACTTCGAAAGTATTCTATAAAACCCTTTTGAAATGTACGCAAAATCATGGCATAATAAGCCTAATATCATTATAGAAGGGTTAGGAAAGGATTAGGAGAGGATTGGGATCAAAACGGAATTATTTTGGACAACTTGAAAATTTTGGACAGAACTGGGCGCACGGGTCGTGCCCCTGGACGCACGGGTCGTGCTCATTTGACAGCATTGCAAAAATGGCCTGTTTTATGAAAAATTGCTTTCCGATTGATCCCGATACTCGTTCCGATCGAAAACAGACCAAACAACCAACAAAATAGACCCAACTAAAACCACACAATCAATCAACCCAATCAAAAACTCAATCAAAACGGATTTTATCAAAAACGACATATTTTCCAATTAACGGTTTTTAAGTCAAAATCTTTCGAAATCAAACCACCAAAAATTCTGTTTCAACACGACATAACTCGAGACTCGCTCCGGTCGATTCCTAACCCGAAACAGACAATATCAAGTAATATTCCAGACCAGCGAAAGCGATAAAACGATCAGTCAATTAATTCGAAAAACAAAAATCCTAAACGTGAGTAGAACTCACCCTTGAAGCGTGAACCACGTACGGCCGGATCCACCGAGTAACCACACGAACATTCCCCGCTCCGGCGACATCCAATCCGCTTCCAAAGCTTCCCACTCGACCTCGAGAAATCTTCCGACCGTAAAACCGAATTCCCGAAATCATTGCACGTTCCGGCGACACACAAAACCGCTTTTGACCGAAATGCCGAATTCCTCGAAATCCTCCTTGGACACTATTCATCATCTTCTTCAATCTCAAACCACTATTCACCAAAAACCCCAATTTGATTTTCAATTCCAAATCACCCAATCGATCTTCAATACTTCGAGTAATCCACCTCGTGCTCGCTCCTAAACATCGCCCTTAGCTTTCCCTTGAGTTACAACCATCGAAACACCGATTTTCCCTCTCAAGTTCGAAAATGGCAAAGTGAGAGAGAGAGGGTTGATGATGAAAATCTTGGTACCAAATCGAAGAGGAAGTAACGCTGAGCATTTTTCGTGTTGGACGGAAGTCGTTTTGATGAGCGGAATTGCCCCCTTTTTCCTCTTCTTCTTCCTCCCCCTTTCTTTCTCTCTTCTCTTTTCTTCTTTCTCTTTTCCTCTCTGTTTCTCTTCTCAGCTTCCTTTTCTTTCTTTTCTCTTTTTAATTCTTTCTTCTCCTTTCACACGCACACACATACACATAATTATATATTTATTTAATATTTAAGTTGCAACGCGGTCAAATTACCATATCGATCGAAATCTCTTATTTCGATTCCAAAACTTCCTTGGTCCGTATTATCCGGTTAACGATCCGATGACAACAATTAAATAATTTTAGCACCCGATAAATTTACCAGTCGAGTACTAAATTGGTTTAATTGGGTTAACACCCAAATAATTCCATTAATTATTTTGGGGATGTTACATTCTCCCCAACTTGAAAGAATTTTGTCCTCAAAATTTTCGTCAAGTCTTACGATTGACTATTCGAGAATCGACATTCTCAGAAAGGTTTAAGTTGCTGGAAAACAATCTCGAACTAACGAAATGAGCGTAGGAACTCTTCCCAATTTGGCACATCAATCTCCAAGTATGATCCACTACTACCTTGATACGAACTCTCTGGTCACGCATCTACACGAGAAACTCATCATTTGCCTACATCGGCTCGGCACCGCGTTTGAAAACACTTCCGAAGCTTCATCCCAATTATCCTCGTTTACTCCCCAACTTTGATTAATCCAAATCAAAGTACTCCTCGGTAGGCGTAAAAACAAATACGAATTCCTCGAAAGGTGTAAACACTTTCTCTACAATTCTTCTAATATTCTTAACGGTTCTCGTACATACCGACAATGTGACGAAAAAGTCACCTGTGAAACTTCTTGACTCGCTTCCAAGTCTTCGAGGTAAAACTTTTTCAAAAAGATGGGATTTGGGTTTTATCAAAAGCTCTGACCTTAAACGTAGAAATAAACCACGGGGACATCAAATAAATTTTTGAACGCAATGCAGATTACCTCAGTTGTTCTCAAAACAACTATCAAACGGAACTCAGAACTCCTTTTCCTCTGTTGCAACTTCATCACGAGGTTTTTACCAACGATGCATCCGATTCCTTTCCAAATTAGTCAATAGCGTTGAGAGTTTCTCCTCAACCTAAGTAGTCCTCCTAGGATTTTCCTAAATCAGATTTCATTAGCCTCTTGAGTCGTTCCCAAAATTAACTTTAGCATGCGGGTTTTCACAAAATGATTTTCAAAACTACCATACCGCACGCCAAACTCACTTTGGAAAGTTCAGTCCCTCGCAGCAAATCCATCAATTAATCCCTTGGTGCTTATTCGCATTGTGAAAAACAGTCAACAGTTACCTCATTTACATAACCGTATTCACGTTCGACTTGTCAAACGGAATTTCGTAAGACAATCTCATTGTCAACCTTCACCAAGGAGAGGTTAATAAACTAATACCTCGCCACCAAAGTGGAAACTTATGGATGTACTCCAATTTAGATCTAAAAGACTCTAACAATCCCATTTCTTGCAGCATCAACTCTGCTATGTGAATGGATTTCCTATTACTCGCATCAGCTACAACATTGGGATTTCCTGGATAATACTTCAACCCGAAGTCATAATCCTTCAGAATTCTACACACTTCTCTGCCTGCTATTCAGTTCCTCTGATCAAACAGATACTTTAAACTTTTGTGATCACTAAAGACTTCGAAACGAGACCCATACAGGTAACGTCTCCAAATCTTCAGTGCATACACAATCGATGCCAATTACAAATCATGAGTCGGATAACTCTCTTCTTGAGTCTTCAATTATCTGGACGCATAAGCTACCTCTTGTTGATTCTGCACAAGAACACATCCTAAATCCTTCCCAGAAGCATCGCTGTAAATTTGGAATCTCAAAGACGGATCTGGAAGAATCAGGATTGGAGCAGAAGTCAACCAAATCTTCAATTCTTGAAAACATTCTTCACAATCAGCACCCTGCGTAAACGGTTGACCCTTACGAGTTAACCGTGTAAGTGGAAAACTAACTGTGAGAACCCTTGAACAAATCTCTTATAGTAACCGGCTAGACTTAGAAAACTTCTGATTTCAGTTACTGACGTTGGTCGTTCCCAGTTCAACACAGCTCTCTCCTTACTGGGATCCACCGCAACTCCCAATTGGGAAATCACGCATTCCAAAAACTTCACTTCCGACATCCAGAAGTCACTCTTCGACGGCTTAGAATACAATTTCTTCTCTTGGAGTACGTTCAGAATAACGCGGAGATGTTGGGCATGCTCCCCAATAGTCTTAGAGTACACCAAGATATCATAAATGAAAACTACCACAAACCGATCCAAGTAAGGGTGGGAAACCCTGTTCATGTAATCCATGAATACCGCTGGAGCATTAGTCAAACCGAAGGGCATCACTGCAAACTCGTAATGTCCATACCAAGTACGGAAGGCTGTCTTCGGAATATCTAAGGCTCTAACTTTTATTTGATGATGTCCTGACCTCAGATCAATTTTAGAAACACTGCAGCACCTCAAATTGCTCAAGCAAATCGTCTATCCTTGGTAAGGGATATTTATTCCTGATCGTCACTTTGTTGAGTTGTCGATAATCAATGCACGATCTCATGCTACCATTTTTCCTTTTGACTAACCACACCAGAGCACTCCTTAGCGAAGTACTCGGTCGAATGAATTTCTTTAACATCGACTCTTCAAGTCGAGACTCCATTTCCTTTAATTCTAAAGGAACATTCAATAAGAAACAATAGACATTGATCCCGTGCCAGGAATCAATTCTACAGTAAACTCTACTTCTCGCTCTGGAGGTTCAGAAGAAACTTCATCGTGAAGACATCTAGAAAGTCATTCACGACCTGAACGTTCGCCAAATCCAAACTAGTTTCAGTGGATGCAGATAACATACTAACATGTCATTCCGCACCTTGGAATGAAGATTGGCCGTCTAAGGTGAACTAGGTAACCGCTTCAGAATTTGTCCTAGACAATTCAACTGATTCTGAAGCGAAGCTGATAGTTGATTAATACCGACGTTTGCAACATGATTTGCAGTCATCCAATTCATACCCAAAATGGTGTCCACACTTCTCATAGGCAAACAATAAATTCTACAACTAAATTTCTGCCTCCTATGACAAGTAGACAATTCCGACACAAGGATTGGGTCTGGACACGACCCTTAGCCGCAGTTAAGATAGTCATCGGCTCGGATAGCGATGATAAGGCTAATCCCAACCGATTCTCATGCGATCGGGATATACAACAATAGGTTGCACCCGTATCATTTAATATACAGACGAGGTTATTGAAAACTGATCTCATACCCCTCAGTAGATTGTCTGCAGTTGTAACTGCCTAAACATCCAGAGTGTTGACTCGTCCTTGCCTTAGAGCTGCTTGTGACTCCTTGGAACTTTTCCTTACGGGGTACGCTTTACCATAGTGACCTTCTACATTACTATAATAGCACCGATTAGATCTTCGCTTGCAATCACCGCTGTGAGGCTTTCCACAGTTGGAACATCTTCTGACCTTTGAAGAATCAAAGAATTGCATCTGCTTTTCCTTTAATGAACTTATCTTAGGACTTTGCATTCGGAGTTGATAATTCAACTACCTTCCTTATTTTCCCATACTCCCTATGAGATAATCCTCGGCGACATATGCTGGTTGCATTAAGGCAACATAATTTGTAGCAGTATAAGAACTGAGACCATAAATCATAAAAGCACTTATGCCCGTCTTATACTTCTGCATTCTCCGTTCGTCATCCGAAGCTTACTTTACCACTTGGTAAAACTGAGACAACTCCTCAAACCTAGCGGTGTATTGTTCCACCGTCATGTCACCTTTCCCGAGGCTGCACCGGTTGAAGATTCCGATTGTGGTCGAGGATTGCATCTTGATCATCCAGTCATAATTCCGCTTATGATGCACTAAGTATTAAGTTGATCAGGCTCAATGTCTCTTAGCATCACAAGTGTAATTACAAAAGGACTAGCAAGGAATCGACTCAACCCTAAGCTAAGTCCGACTAGGTCGAACTGCTCTGATACCAACTGTAACACCCCGATATTTATATTGACCAAAAATACCCAGGTGCACATTAGTAACACATCAGAGATATATTTCCTGCTTAGACACTGAATATCACTATAAATTTTTCGCTGAATATAACTCAAACAGTCTTATTTACAACAAGACAATATGGTTCTCAGACCATATACCATCAGCAATTATAGTATTCAGTATCATACAAGAAAGCGGAAGAAAGATATACATTAAATACATAATGTTTTAGTATACAGACAACAAAAGGGAAATAAGCTTAAACATAAAGCTAGGCTATCAGCATCCAGTCTGAGCTCAACCAACTCGTGCCTCTTGGATATCCGCTGTCCCTGTGTCTCTGTAAAACAACAACAATAGATTGGGTGAGACAACTTGTCTCAGTGAGTTCTACCGAGACCCCTACTCGCACTCTCGGTTCAATTATAAAATCATTTTAATTCAATACGGCATCGGCTGCGCGAACGCTACCCCCGATGGACCGCATAAAACATTTTAACAGATTACCGCTGACGCGAACGAAGAACCCGGTAACCTGTTAGTTTAGTACGATACCGCTGACGCGAACGAAGAACCCGGTATCGCATAAAAACAATCACACAAAAACAGATTACCGCTGACGCGAACGAAGAACCCGGTAACCTGTTAGTTTAGTACGATACCGCTAACGCGAACGAAGAACCCGGTAAACGTACTACAAACAACATAACACCGCTGACGCGAACGCTGCAAGGCGGTGAACCCCCTACCAATAGTACCTTCTCCTATTGGCATGGAGCCTAGGTAAAAGGATCATGACTGCCTCCCCCTAGTATGTTAAATAATGGGTCGTCACCCAACTCGATATACTTTATACGTATATCTACAATACTATGAACCCACGGTCCATCAAATCAAACAATCAATGAAACACTTTAATCCACATTTTATAAAATCCAAGTTCACACTCGCACTCTAGTTGACCACATTTCGACACAATTTTCAACTTCGAAAGTATTCTATAAAACCCTTTTGAAATGTACGCAAAATCATGGCATAATAAGCCTAATATCATTATAGAAGGGTTAGGAAAGGATTAGGAGAGGATTGGGATCAAAACGGAATTATTTTGGACAACTTGAAAATTTTGGACAGAACTGGGCGCACGGGTCGTGCCCCTGGACGCACGGGTCGTGCTCATTTGACAGCATTGCAAAAATGGCCTGTTTTATGAAAAATTGCTTTCCGATTGATCCCGATACTCGTTCCGATCGAAAACAGACCAAACAACCAACAAAATAGACCCAACTAAAACCACACAATCAATCAACCCAATCAAAAACTCAATCAAAACGGATTTTATCAAAAACGACATATTTTCCAATTAACGGTTTTTAAGTCAAAATCTTTCGAAATCAAACCACCAAAAATTCTGTTTCAACACGACATAACTCGAGACTCGCTCCGGTCGATTCCTAACCCGAAACAGACAATATCAAGTAATATTCCAGACCAGCGAAAGCGATAAAACGATCAGTCAATTAATTCGAAAAACAAAAATCCTAAACGTGAGTAGAACTCACCCTTGAAGCGTGAACCACGTACGGCCGGATCCACCGAGTAACCACACGAACATTCCCCGCTCCGGCGACATCCAATCCGCTTCCAAAGCTTCCCACTCGACCTCGAGAAATCTTCCGACCGTAAAACCGAATTCCCGAAATCATTGCACGTTCCGGCGACACACAAAACCGCTTTTGACCGAAATGCCGAATTCCTCGAAATCCTCCTTGGACACTATTCATCATCTTCTTCAATCTCAAACCACTATTCACCAAAAACCCCAATTTGATTTTCAATTCCAAATCACCCAATCGATCTTCAATACTTCGAGTAATCCACCTCGTGCTCGCTCCTAAACATCGCCCTTAGCTTTCCCTTGAGTTACAACCATCGAAACACCGATTTTCCCTCTCAAGTTCGAAAATGGCAAAGTGAGAGAGAGAGGGTTGATGATGAAAATCTTGGTACCAAATCGAAGAGGAAGTAACGCTGAGCATTTTTCGTGTTGGACGGAAGTCGTTTTGATGAGCGGAATTGCCCCCTTTTTCCTCTTCTTCTTCCTCCCCCTTTCTTTCTCTCTTCTCTTTTCTTCTTTCTCTTTTCCTCTCTGTTTCTCTTCTCAGCTTCCTTTTCTTTCTTTTCTCTTTTTAATTCTTTCTTCTCCTTTCACACGCACACACATACACATAATTATATATTTATTTAATATTTAAGTTGCAACGCGGTCAAATTACCATATCGATCGAAATCTCTTATTTCGATTCCAAAACTTCCTTGGTCCGTATTATCCGGTTAACGATCCGATGACAACAATTAAATAATTTTAGCACCCGATAAATTTACCAGTCGAGTACTAAATTGGTTTAATTGGGTTAACACCCAAATAATTCCATTAATTATTTTGGGGATGTTACAAGTCTCGGGTTGCGTCGCGTTAAAATGGAATTTTTGGGTGATTTGATTCGAGAGATTTTGATTTAAAAACCGTTAAATTGGAAAATATGTCGTTTTTGATAAAAACCGTTTTGATTGAGACATTGATTGAATTGAATGATTGTGTGATATTGGTTGAATCTGTTTTTCTATTTGTTTAATCTGTTTTCGATCGGAACAAAAATCGGAATTGAGCGGAATCGCGGTTTTCGCGCGAAATCGCCAAAATCTGCATCAACAGACCCCCCCTTCTGCCTGTTCGCGCCTAACTTGCGCTCCAGCGCGACTTCAGCGCAGTTTGACAGAACTTTCTGCCTGTTCGCGCCTAACTTGCGCTCCAGCGCGACTTCAGCGCAGTTTGACAGAATTTCAGCAACCAAACACTGTTTTTCGTTTCGCGATAACTTTTGATCCGGGAACCCGATTGAGGCGTTCTAAGATGCGTTGGAAAGCTTATTCAGAGGCCTAACTGAATATTCTATTTTTAAGGCAAAATGAACTGTTTTTGATATTGAAAATTTTGTTGAAAAGTGTCGAGTTAGTATGCGAGAGCGAATGTGGACTTAATGTTTTTATCGAAAAGAAAGCGGACTATGAGTCCTATTTGATATTGTATAAATGACGCGGGATGATTGTTAAATCATCTAAACCGGTCTATGGTACGTTCTATTTATTGAACTATGTAACTGACGCGGGATGATTATTATTTAAATCATCTAAAACGGTCTATGATTCACGATATATAAATTATATCGAATATAGGAGTTAGCCCAAATGCGGGTGGATATATATATATACTATATCGAGTTTGGGTGACGACCCATGTTAACATACTAGGCGGGGCAGTCATGATCCCTTACCCTAGGCTCCGTGCCATTAGGAAACACTATTGGTTATGGGGTTCATCGCAGCTTAGCGTTCGCGCAGTCGGTGTTATGTTAAATTGTTGTTGTACGATTCATCGCAGCTTAGCGTTCGCGCAGTCGGTGTCGTACAGTGCGGTTCATCGCAGCTTAGCGTTCGCGCAGTCGGTGCCGTACCAAGTTATAACCGGTTAGCCGCAGCTTAGCGTTCGCGCAGTCGGCAGTATATTAAAAAGTTTGTGCTGCGTTCATCGGGATTAGCAAGTGGTTTGCAGTCGGTGGTACGTAGAAAGGCCTAGGATGTTAGTTCATCGGGATTAGCAAGTGGTTTGCAGTCGGTGTCCTATTAGATCGAAGCCTTATTGTATGGTACACCGGGATTAGCAAGTGGATTGCAGTCGGTGTCGTGTCAAACCTTAAAAATGTTTTAAACGGACCGAGAGTGTTAGTAGGGGTTCCGGTAGAACTCACTGAGATTGTATCTCACTGTTTAATTGTTGTTGTTTTACAGATAAGCAGGGACAGAAGAAACCTCAGAGGCACGAGTAGGTGGCCCCGGAAGGAGAATAATGACTTAGCTTTATGTTCAAGTTTATTTTCCTTCTGTTGCGATGTATTACAACACTATGGCATTAGTGTTTTGTTTATCTTTTTCCGCTTTCTTGTATGACTCTGATTACCAGTTGCTGACAGTTATGGTCTGTGTACCGTATGATCTTATTTGTGTATAAGATGGTCATGTTGTATTTCAGCAAAATTTTATGTTGGTATTCAGTGTCTAAACAGGAAATTATTATCTCTGATGTTTATATTTTGGCACACTTTGGTATTTTTACAAGTTAAATATACCTGGGTGTTACATTATTGATTAACTGTTTATTTGGCGATGTATAAGTATTTGATATACTTGTTGCTTTTCCGCTGCGTTGTCGATTATGTTTATGGTGGTGTAAACTAAACAGGTGCTTATGGGTTCGTCCCTTATGTTTTTGGGTGCTATGTATCATACTCTTTTATTGTTGATCTGTGCTTTTGAAGTTGATGGTTTTTATGAAGTAAATGTAACGCTTTCCTTTTTAACGTCTCAAACGGTTTTCGAAAACTCTGATTTTTATTAATTAAATATTAAGTATTGGAAGGGGGTGTTACACTTTTGGAGCGAAATAGGATCACGTTCGTGAGTTGCCGTGTGACCGTATTTTGGAAGTCTCGGCGTGTTGTTATAGTCATCATCAAAAGGTGAGTTCTATACTCACTAGGATTAAAATTGTATGTGTTGTGAATTCTGGATCGAGTCTCGCGTTTACGAAAATCTGGTGTGAAACCATTTTGCGAAAATATCGTTTGAATCATGAGATTGATTGAATTGTTGGACTGAAACTTATGAATTGGCATGTCATGATTATTGAATGATGTGTGTTGATTGTTGACTAGTTTGACTGTGTGTTATGGGCCGGTAAAGTGGAAGTATCGATCGGAAAATGCATCGGAATCATATTGGGATAATATCTTTAAGAAAATGTAAGCATCTGGGTTACTGAGGCACACGCACGGATCGTGCGTTATGGGAGCACGGATCGTGCTGTGTGTTCGGAGGTAACTTGGGAATGGTTTTGGGACATCGCACGGATCGTGCGCTGTTCTGTGTAAAATGAATTCAATTTCTCAGTCACGCACGGGTCGTGCGCCTCAGGAGCACGGACCGTGCGTGGTCTTCGGGTTGCCTATTTTGAAAAGTGTTATAAATCATCCCGAACGGTTCCAATTGCATTCCAATCCTTTCTTCCCCCATCCCCAATGATACTATAACTGAATTGCCCAGAATTGAGTGGTAATTAACTGTGATGGGATCCAAGTTATATTAGTGCCAAGTGATTGGTTATGTTTGGATTATGTTCAGCTGCAGTGAATGCTCATGTGATTGACCATTGGTTTCATGTTATGACTTTGTGATTGATGCATGTGCTGGACTGACTCATTTAGTAAGGTTGTTAAGCTAAGTTAGCAAACCTTAGTAATCCATGTGAGATCAATTAATTATAAGGTATATTTAATAATTAGATCACCTAATGTTAAGAATAAGATTAGGTTATGATAAGGCTCAGCGAATGAGTATGCATTCAGGTTAGGCTCAGTGATTGAGCAGTTCTCATTGTTCATTGTTATTGTATCTTGTATATGCATATTAGTTAGGCTCAGTGATTGAGCATAGTTCTTTGTTTAGGCTCAGTGATTGAGCATAGTTCATGGTTAATGCTCAGAGAATGAGTATATGTTTAGTGTGCTGGGGGAGAGGAAGTCATGATCCTTATGAACCTAGGCCCCGGTAGGGACCCACTAGTGATTAGAGGGGACGGGTTCACCGGAAGCTTATTATGCCAAGTGACCGGTGACACGCTAAAAATCTTTGTTAGGCTCAGTGATTGAGCATAGTTCATTGTTAGGCTCAGTGATTGAACATAGTTCATTGTTAGGCTCAGTGATTGAGATTAGTTCATGGTTTAGACTCAGTGATTGAGATTAGTCCCACCACATAGTCAACTTTGAGGACTATGAGTTTTGAGTTTAGAATAATGAATCAAGCATAATTGAACCGAGAGGTTTAGTAAGGGGTCGCGCTAGAACTCACTGAGACAAGTTGTCTCACTGGTGTGGTTTATTATATGCAAGTATACATAGTCACACAAGTAATAAAGTGATAAGAAAGGTCGAACCCACAGGGATTATGTATTGTAAATTTTTGTAGTTCAAAGTGTACACTTAGTGTGTCTACACTATTCAGTATTTTTGGTTTGGAGTTTTCAAAGTAAGTAAAATAAATATAAGCAATAAAATGTGTGAGAAATCAGTTGGAAAAAGTAGTTGAGATGTTTTCACCAAGTACTTTACTTCTAAGTGTTTTAATGGAGTATGTAGTGTGGGAACACTGGATGTAGGTACATCAGTTTGTGCCTTTCAGCACTTCTCTTCAGAGTTTCATTACAAGCTCTTATGATCTTTGTTTTTTTACAGTAAAGAAAGGTTTGTCAATTCCTCCCTTGCCTCCTAACAATGATCCAAGTTGCTAAATAGGTTCACTCTTGTAATTTTGTTATCCTAAGAACTATGCTATCCTATGTCTAGGTTTTAGCATATATTTAACAAAGTTTCCTTTATTAAATACTTGTCCCTATTAACTCTTGAGTTCATAAATGTAGCCCATGTCTGCTGCTACAAGTTTTACCCATTCTAAAGTGATCAATTTCAGAATAAGTTGAAAGAAGTGTTATGCAAGAGTTTAAAGTGTTTACACTACATAAACCATAATAACATATTTAGAAGTTCATTACAAGGTTAGAACATCTCAACTTAAGGGAATTTAGCTCATATTACTCATGTTATAAAGCAAAGAATGTGCAAAGAACATAAGTAAATGAATAATAAAGCAAAAGAACTTAAAAGAGTAGAGATTACTTGAATAGAAGATCTTTTGCATTAAGTTCCCAAGTTGAAGTACAATAAAGATTTCTTACACGAATTTCTTCAAAGTAGAAGTGAAGGGAATGGTTGTCAAGCACTTCCTCACCTTCCTCTCCTTAGAAACTTGAAATGAAAATAAACTAAACCTAAACTAAACTAAAAGATAAAGGATTTAAAGATGTCCAAGATGATAAAAGATAGGATTCTCTATTTATAGGCTTGAAAGCTTTCCTCTTGCAAGGGGTTTCCTTTGGCGTGAAAGATCAGCTGAGAGAACCAAACATGGTTAGTTTGTTGACAACCAATCAAGCAAGCTGCACAGGTTTGGTCGCTTGCATGCATAACAAAAGATGAGGTCCATTGGAGAAGTGTTACATGTCTTTTAGATAAGTTTGAGTCTTGCAACTTGATTTTTATGTGTATCGCCGACTTCAGCAAGTGGCTCAGCTCCAGGTGACTAGGCATGACGTCACTAATCAAGTGTGGTAGCATTGAAATGGTCTTTGGATGTTTTGGTATTTAACTGCAGAATTTTAGCAGGTGTTGGCAGTGTTTCCACTCCTAGTGTTTCCACTCCTGGTGTTGGCAGTGTTTCCACTCCTGCAGTAGCTGCACTAACAAAAACATCAAACCTAACAAGATTTGTGCATTTTGCCTAGATCATTGCCCTTTATCCATTTGAATATTTAAAATGTTGTTCCTTGATAAATAAGCTATAAATATATATAAATGTTCTTGAAAATAAGCAATAACTCAAGCTTAATTGTATGAATAACTCTATATAAAATAGAGTTATCACACCCCCAAACTTAAATTGTTGCTTGTCCTCAAGCAATGACAAGAAACAAAACACAAGACTTATATAATTATGAAGACATCTCAACTCATGTTTTTTCAAGAAGTGTTTGAAGTGTATTGTAATGAGCCTTTCTCTTTTGGTGCTTTTTCTTCCATGCCCTTGCTTTAGAATATTCAGAGTTATAAAAACTCATTTGCGTGAGTGTGTGGCCCATTGAGTTTCTAATAGGTTCCATAACTGAACAAAGAGTTTTTCCTTAGCTTTTTGAAAAAGATGGAATTCTTTTGGTCACTCTTAGAGATTTTTCAAAATATGGCTGAGACTAACAATTTCTTCAAGTAATTTAGGGGACTCTTAAGCACAACAAAGGGCTTTTGGTGTTTCCAACTTGTTGAGCCAATACCTTATTTCTATTCTTGGTAGCGTACACTGCCCTCCTCACTGACCTCCACATGCATTTTCTTCTTTTTCTTGGTTTGTTTTTCTTTTCCTCGTTTGAACTTTGTTCATATTTTTCAAACCAATTTGCACTTAAGGGACAGGTTCAGCTTATATGATTCAGGCAAATGTAGCTCATTGTTGGGATATTTTTGGTATTTTTGAGTGGTTTTGATACTTGTGGTTTGTACTCTTCAAGCTGTCACACTTTGGCCTTTGTATTCATTGATTTTCCCCCAAACTTAAGTCTTTATGCTCTTCTAAATTTTTAATAAAAATCTAATTTTGACCTCAAATTTCCAAAATTTCCTTGGCTTTAGATAGCTCTTGATCTAGCATGGTTCTTTTCAAAACTCAATTTTGGTTGTGTCAAAGCTTTTATAAAACTGATCATTTCTAGAAAACAAGGCTTTTTCATCATTTAAAAATTGACTCATTGACACACTTCTTCAATTTTGTTGAGAAAAATATGAATTGATCATGTTTCATAATCATTTAAATCTAAAAACAAGTTGATGCACTTAATTCACTGTAACACCCCGGTATTTTCATCGAGTAAAAATGCCCAAGTGCACCATCCCTAATTTATCAGAGATAATATTTCCTGTTTCGATACTGAACACCACTATAAATTTTTCGCTGAATAATAACAAAAACGGTCTTAATCATAATTAAAACCACAACGGTTTCCTAACCATCAATCATCAGCAGGACTTAGTGTTCAATACCATCACAAGAAAGCGCGGAAACAAAATACATAACGTATACATCCGGTATCGATATAATGTTCTGATACAAAGATAACAAGGGAAAAACATAAGCTTAAACATAAAAGTTGAGTCTTCAGCAACCTCCCGAGTAATCATCTACTCAAGCCTCTTGATCTCCACTTTCCCTGTTTCTCTGTAAAACAACAACATATAAACAATGAGATACAATCTCAGTGAGTTCTACGGAGACCCCTATCTACGCTCTCGGTTCAATTAAGAATTCTTTTTAACTTACACGACACCGACTGCGCGAACGCTAACCCCGGTGAACCGTATTATAGAACTTTCTTTCATTCGTGGTTCAATTCATAACCACGTGCATTATCAATCAACACGACACCGCCTGCGCGAACGCTAAACCCCGGTGAACGTGTTATAATCCAGTACGACACCGACTGCGCGAACGCTAACCCCGGTATATCGCACAACAAACTTTTAACATGACACCGCCTGCGCGAACGCTAAAACCCGGTGTACATGTTATGACTCAGTACGACACCGACTGCGCGAACGCTAACCCCGGTGTATCGCACAACAACTTTTTAACAGAACACCGCCTGCGCGAACGCTGAAACCCGGTGAACCCCCTTACCAATAGTACTTTCCCTAATGGCACAGGGCCTAGGGTAGGGGATCATGACTGCCCCGCCTAGTATGTCAACATGGGTCGTCACCCAACTCGATATATGTTAAATATATCTACACTCGATGACCTGTTAGTTCACCTATACTCAATGGACATTTAGTCCATCTACATTTGACCGTTAATCAAACATAATACCCACATTGGGCCGTTTCCTATAGTCGATATAATATATATCGTGAATCGTAGACCGGTTTAGACGAATAAATAATAATCATCCCGCGTCAGTTATACCATACCACGTAGGACTCATAGTCCGTTTTATTATCAATAAAACATATCCGCACACGAGTACTATTGTTCGGCTTTTCGAAAGAATTTCAACTTCAAAGTATTTTATAAAACCCTTTTTAAACATACCCAAAATCATGGCATTATAAGCCTAATATCATTATAGAATGGTTAGGAAAGGATTAGGAGAAGATTGGAATCGATCGGGATCGTTTCGGGCAAGTTTGGAAAATTTTGGACAGAACACAGCGCACGGTTCGTGCTCCGATACGCACGGGTCGTGCGCCCTGTAATGCGTTTTTGAAAACAGAAACAGAAAGACCCGCACGGTCCGTGCGCCTGAGACGCACGGGTCGTGCGCTTTTGACAGCATTGTCTTTTATCCCGTTTTCGCATTTTTCGTTGTTCCGACCAATTCCGATACCTGTTCCAGTCCAGTCCCAACATAAAAACAGTCCAAAAACATATTCAAACAACAATGTTCATCATCAAATCGAAGTTTATTAAAACGCGACATATTTTCCAAGTATTGGTTTTAGACCCAAAATCTCTCAAACTCAATCACCAAACAATATTCCAGTCCAGCGAAAGCGATAAAGCGGTTAATCAATAAATTCAAAACGTAAAATCCTAAGCGTGAGGAGAACTCACCCTTGACGCGTGATCCACGATCAAGCCGAAATCACCGAGTAGCCACACGAACGTTCCCCGCTCCGGCGACACCCAATCCGCTTCCAAAGCTTCCCACTCGATCGCGAAACCTCTTTTGACCGAAATACCAAATTCCTCGAAATCCTCCATGGACACTATTCATCATCTTCAACCTCCAAGACTACTATTCATCCATAACCCCAATCTTTGATTTTCAACTCCAAATCACCCAATCGATCTTCAATACTCGAGTAATCCACCTTGAGCTCGCTCCTAAACATCATCCTGAGCTTTCCCTTGAGCTACAACCATCAAAACTCCAATTTTCCTCTCAAATTCGAAAATGGCAAAGTGAGAGAGAGTGAGTTGATGATGAAGATCTTGGTACCAAATCGAAGAGAAAGTAACGCTGAACGTTTTTCGTGTTGGAAGGAAGTCGTTTTGATGAGTGTGAACCCTTCCTTTTTCCTCTTCTTCCTCCTCACCCTTTCTTTCTCTTTTCTTTCTTTTCTCTCATTCTCTCTGTTTCTCTTCTCTCGCTGCTTTCTTTCTTTTCTCCCTTTTCTTTTTAATTAATTCTTTCTCCTCTTCCCTCACATGCACACACGTATACATATATATATATATATATATATATATATATATATATATATATATATATATATATATATATATATATATATATATATTTATTAATATATAAGTTATAACGCGGTCAAATTACCATATTGATCGAAATCTCCTATTTCGATTCCAAAACTTCATTGACCCGTATTATTCGGTTAACGATCCGATGACAACCAATAAATAATTTTAGCACTCAATAAATTTACCAGTTAAGTACTAAATTAGTTTAATTGGGTTAACACCCAAATAATTCTACTAATTATTTTGAGGATGTTACATTCTCCCCAACTTGAAAGAATTTTGTCCTCAAAATTTTCGTTAAGTCTTTCATCCGACTAACCGAGATTCGACATTCTCAGAAAGGTCTTAAGTTGCTGGAACACAATCTTGAATTAACGAAATGAGTGTAGAAAATCTTCCCAAGTTGGCACATCAATCTCCGAGTATGATCCACTACTACCTTGATACGAACTCTCTGGTTACGAATCTACACGAGGAACTCATCGTTCACCTACATAGGCTCGGCACCGCGTTTGAAAACACTCCCGAAGCTTCATTCCAATTATCCTCGTTTACTCCCCAACTTTGATTAATCTAAATCAAAGGGTTTAATACAAGACACTTGATAGAAATATATGTTGAAAATGAGATCCACAAACTGGTACTCCTCGGTAGAGGTAAAAACAAACACGATTTCCTCGAAGGGTGTAAACACTTTCTTCACAAATCTTCTACGATCCATAACAGTTCTCGTACACACCGACAATGTGACGGAAAAGTCACTTGTGAAACTTCTTGACTCGCCCCCATGATTTCGAGATAACACTTCTCGAAAGAAGATGGAATGGGATTTATCAGAAACGTTTATCTTAAACGTAGAAATAAATCACGGGGACATCAAATAAATTGAACGTAATGAAAATCACCTCAGTTGTTCTCCAAACAACTATCAAACAGAACTCAGAGCTCCTTTTCTTATATTGCAACTTCTTCACGAGGTTTTCACCAACGACGTACCCGATTCCTTTCCGAATTAGTCAATAGCATTGAGAGCTTCCCCTCAACCTAAGTAATCCTTCTAGGATTTTCCTAAATCAGATTTCATTAGCCTCTAGATTCGTTCCCAAAATTAACTTTAGCATGCGGGTTTTCACAAAAATGATTTTTCAAAACTACCATACCGCACGCCAAACTTCACTTTGGAAAGTTCGGTCCCTTGCAGCAGATCCATCAATTAGTCCTTTGGTGCTTATTCGCAATGTGTAAAACAGTCAACCGTCAACTCATTTTCATATTCGAATTCACGTTTGACTTGTCAAACGGAATCACATAATACTATCTAATTGTTAACCTTCGTAAGCGGAAGGTTAACACCAAAACCTTGCCACTATAGTGGAGACTTATGTATGTACCCCGTCTTAGAGCTAAAAGACTCCAACAATTCCATTTCACGCATCATTAAATCTCTGCCATGTGAATGGATTCCCTACTCAGCGCATCCGTTACAATATTGGCCTCTCTTGAATGCTATTTCAACACAAATTTATAATCCTCCAAAAACTCAACACACTTCTCTGCATGCTATTCAGTTCTTTCTGATCAAACAGATACTTTAAACTTTTGTGATCACTAAAGGCATCGAAACGAGACCCATACAGGTAACGTCTCCAAATCTTCAGTGCATACACAATAGCTGCCAATTCCAAATCATGAGTCGGATAATTCCCTTCACGAGTCTTCAATTGCCTGGATGCACAAGCTACCACCTGTTGATTCTGCATGAGAACACATCCTAAACCCTTCCCTGAAGCGTCATCGAAAATTTGAAATTCCAATGACAGATCCGGAAGAATCAGGATTGGAGCAGAAGTCAAAATCTTCAACTCTTGAAAACATTCTTCACAATCGGCATCCCACGTAAACGGATGACCCTTACGAGTTAACCGAGTAAGTGGAAAACTAACTGTGAGAACCCTTTAACAAATCTCTTATAGTAACCGGCTAGACCCAGAAACTTTTGATCTCTGCGGCTGATGTCGGTCACTCCCATTCAACACCGCTTCCTTCTTACTGAGATCTTACAAAAACTCCCGACTTGGGAAATCACATGTCCCAAAGACTTTACCTCTGACACCCAAAAATCACACTCCGAAGGTTTCAAGTACAACTTCTTTTCTCGGAGTACTTTCAGAACAATGCGGAGATGTTGGACATGCTCCTCAATGGTCTTCGAGCACATCGAGATACCATCAATGAAAACGACTACAAATTGATCTAGGTAATTGAGGAAAAACTCAGTTCAGGTAATCCATGATTACCGCTGGAGCATTAGTCAAACCGAAGGGCATCACTACCCACACATAATGTCCATACCTAGTACGGAAAGCTGTCTTCGGAATATCTAAGGCTCTAACTTTTATTTGATGATGTCCTGACCTCAGATCAATTTTAGAAACACTGCAGCACCTCAAATTGCTCAAGCAAATCGTCTATCCTTGGTAAGGGATATTTATTCCTGATCGTCACTTTGTTAAGTTGTCGATAACCGATGTACAGTCTCATGCTACTATATTTCCTTTTTACTAATCACACCAGAGCACTCCCTAGAGAAGCACTCAGTCGAATAAATTTCTTTAACATCGACTCTTCAAGTTGAGACTCCATTTCCTTTAATTCTCAAGAAACCTTCGATAAGAAACAATAGATATTGATCCCGTGCCAGGAATCAATTCTACAGTAAACTCTACTTCTCGCTCTGGAGGTCCAGAAGAAACTTCATCGTGAAAACATCCAGAAAGTCATTCACGACCTGAACGTTCGCCAAATCTAAACTAGTTCCAGTGGATGCAGATAACATACTAACATGTGCTTCCGCACCTTGGAACGAAGGTTGACCGTCTAAGGTGAACTTGGTAACCGCTTCAGAATTTGTCCTAGATAATTCAACTGATTCTGAAGCGAAGCTGATAGTTGATTAATACAGTCGATTGCAACATGATTTGCAGTCATCCAATTCATACCCAAAATGGTGTCCACACTTCTCATAGGCAAACAAATAAATTTTACAACGAAATTTCTGCCTTCTATGACAAGTGGACAATTTGACACCAGGATTAGGTCTTTGCTTACAATCACCATTGTGATGCTTTCCACAGTTAGAACATCTTCTGACCTTTGAAGAATCGAAGAATTGCACCTGCTTTTCCTTTGATGAAATTATCTTAGGACCTTGCATTCGGAGTTGATAATTCAACTACCTTCTTTCCTTTCTAGTATTCCCCATGAGATCATCCTCGGCGACATAGGCTGATTGCACTAAGGCAACATAATTGGTAACAGTATAAGAACTGAGACCCTAAGTTATAAAAGCACTAAGGCCCCTCTTATACTTCCGCATTCTCCATTCGTCATCCGAAGCTTACTTTACCACTTGGTAAAACTGAGACAACTTCTCAAACTTAGCGGTGTATTCTTCCACCGTCATGCCACATTTCCTGAGGATGCACCGGTTGGAGATTCCGGTTTTGGTCGAGGACTACGTCTTGATCATCCTACCATAATTCCGCCTATGATGCACTAAGTATTAAGTTGATCAGGCTCAATGTCTCTTAGCATCACAAGTGTAATTACAACCAGGACTAACAAGGAATCGACTCAACCCTAAACTAAGTCCGACTAGGTCGAACTGCTCTGATACCAACTGTAACACCCCGGTATTTTCATCGAGTAAAAATACCCAAGTGCACCATCCCTAATTTATCAGAGATAATATTTCCTGTTTCGATACTGAACACTACTATAAATTTTTCGCTGAATAATAACAAAAACGGTCTTAATCATAATTAAAACCACAACGGTTTCCTAACCATCAATCATCAGCAGGACTTAGTGTTCAATACCATCACAAGAAAGCGCGGAAACAAAATACATAACGTATACATCCGGTATCGATATAATGTTCTGATACAAAGATAACAAGGGAAAAACATAAGCTTAAACATAAAAGTTGAGTCTTCAGCAACCTCCCGAGTAATCATCTACTCAAGCCTCTTGATCTCCACTTTCCCTGTTTCTCTGTAAAACAACAACATATAAACAATGAGATACAATCTCAGTGAGTTCTACCGAGACCCCTATCTACGCTCTCGGTTCAATTAAGAATTCTTTTTAACTTACACGACACCGACTGCGCGAACGCTAACCCCGGTGAACCGTATTATAGAACTTTCTTTCATTCGTGGTTCAATTCATAACCACGTGCATTATCAATCAACACGACACCGCCTGCGCGAACGCTAAACCCCGGTGAACGTGTTATAATCCAGTACGACACCGACTGCGCGAACGCTAACCCCGGTATATCGCACAACAAACTTTTAACATGACACCGCCTGCGCGAACGCTAAAACCCGGTGTACATGTTATGACTCAGTACGACACCGACTGCGCGAACGCTAACCCCAGTGTATCGCACAACAACTTTTTAACATAACACTGCCTGCGCGAACGCTGAAACCCGGTGAACCCCCTTACCAATAGTACTTTCCCTAATGGCACAGGGCCTAGAGTAGGGGATCATGACTGCCCCGCCTAGTATGTCAACATGGGTCGTCACCCAACTCGATATATGTTAAATATATCTACACTCGATGACCTGTTAGTTCACCTATACTCAATGGACATTTAGTCCATCTACATTTGACCGTTAATCAAACATAATACCCACATTGGGCCGTTTCCTATAGTCGATATAATATATATCGTGAATCGTAGACCGGTTTAGACGAATAAATAATAATCATCCCGCGTCAGTTATACCATACCACGTAGGACTCATAGTCCGTTTTATTATCAATAAAACATATCCGCACACGAGTACTATTGTTCGGCTTTTCGAAAGAATTTCAACTTCAAAGTATTTTATAAAACCCTTTTTAAACATACCCAAAATCATGTCATTATAAGCCTAATATCATTATAGAATGGTTAGGAAAGGATTAGGAGAAGATTGGAATCGATCGGGATTGTTTCGGGCAAGTTTGGAAAATTTTGGACAGAACACAGCGCACGGTTCGTGCTCCCATACGCACGGGTCGTGCGCCCTGTAATGCGTTTTTGAAAACAGAAACAGAAAGACCCGCACGGTCCGTGCGCCTGAGACGCACGGGTCGTGCGCTTTTGACAGCATTGTATTTTATCCCGTTTTCGCATTTTTCGTCGTTCCGACCAATTCCGATACCTATTCCAGTCCAGTCCCAACATAAAAACAGTCCAAAAACATATTCAAACAACAATGTTCATCATCAAATCGAAGTTTATTAAAACGCGACGTATTTTCCAAGTATTGGTTTTAAACCCAAAATCTCTCAAACTCAATCACCAAACAATATTCCAGTCCAGCGAAAGCGATAAAGCGGTTAATCAATAAATTCAAAACGTCAAATCCTAAGCGTGAGGAGAACTCAACCTTGACGCGTGATCCACGATCAAGCCGAAATCACCGAGTAGCCACACGAACGTTCCCCGCTCCGGCGACACCCAATCCGCTTCCAAAGCTTCCCACTCGATCACGAAACCTCTTTTGACCGAAATACCAAATTCCTCGAAATCCTCCATGGACACTATTCATCATCTTCAACCTCCAAGACTACTATTCATCCATAACCCCAATCTTTGATTTTCAACTCCAAATCACCCAATCGATCTTCAATACTCGAGTAATCCACCTTGAGCTCGCTCCTAAACATCATCCTGAGCTTTCCCTTAAGCTACAACCATCAAAACTCCAATTTTCCTCTCAAATTCGAAAATGGCAAAGTGAGAGAGAGTGAGTTGATGATGAAGATCTTGGTACCAAATCGAAGAGAAAGTAACGCTGAACGTTTTTCGTGTTGGAAGGAAGTCGTTTTGATTAGTGTGAACCCTTCCTTTTTCCTCTTCTTCCTCCTCACCCTTTCTTTCTCTTTTCTTTCTTTTCTCTCATTCTCTCTGTTTCTCTTCTCTCGCTGCTTTCTCTCTTTTCTCCCTTTTCTTTTTAATTAATTCTTTCTCCTCTTCCCTCACATGCACACACGTATACATATATATATATATATATATATATATATATATATACATATATATATATATATATATATATATATATATATATATATATATATTTATTAATATATAAGTTGTAACGCGGTCAAATTACCATATTGATCGAAATCTCCTATTTCGATTCCAAAACTTCATTGACCCGTATTATTCGGTTAACGATCCGATGACAACCAATAAATAATTTTAGCACTCAATAAATTTACCAGTTAAGTACTAAATTAGTTTAATTGGGTTAACACCCAAATAATTCTACTAATTATTTTGAGGATGTTACATTCACCATGTTAACACAAATTATCATGCTTTGTTAAGTACATCTAAAACTTAAAACATACTAACACTATATACTCACATGCTATAAATACTTACTCAAACATATTCATACATATATATTAGTACTAGGTTCAAAACATGCTGTAAATATAGTGCATACACAAAATACATACTATTCTCCACTCTCCCCCCCCCCCCCCCCAACTTAAATATGAGCAGTGTCCCCACTGCTCTAAGTTTAGGAAACAGGGGGGTACTAATGTTGGGAGAAACAAAAAACAAGTTTTTAACACATAGTAGTAAGTTAACACATAGTATTTAGCACATAGAGTATACTACTAAAGCATATTATAAATACTGGAAACAACATTAAAAGGTATCTTTTTACTCTTTCTTCTGGAATCTGGGGCTGGCTCTCAGAGCAGGGCTTTGCTTGGCTTTTGTCTTCTTTGATTTCTTAGCAGTGGCCACATCAGAGGTAGGCACACCAGGATCATCTACAGCAGCCTCATGCATTTCTGCCTCTTCAGGTGTAGCTTCTGCAGGAACATCTGGTGTAGCCAGTGTTTGGACTTCAGGTGCAGGTACACCACTCTGTTCTGGAGTTTTCTCAGATTGCTGCTCAATTCCCTCTTGATGTTGCTCTGCTACCTTCTCAGCTTCTTTCTCTCCTTCCTTGGGTGTAGCTTCCTCAGATACTTCCTGCTCACCAGCTTGTATCCCTGTACCCTGTGCACCATAGAGTGAGCTCATTGTCCACTTCTTCTTTGTTGGAGCAGGCTTCAATGTTCTCCTTGTGTATCCCAGCATCTGCTTCTTCTCTGCTAAGGCCTTCAGAACCGCAGAGATTGTTGCTGCAGGACTAGTTGCCATGACTGTTGATTTTGAAGCTTCTGCAGTTGGTGTGGGAACACTGGCTGACTCCTTGACAGTATCTGCCTGCATCTTCAATTCTGAACCTGCTTTTCCTTTATCTTTCTCAGGCTCTTCAATGAGTACCTGCGTTTCAACTTTCTCAGAAACAATGTTAGTTGGCTCAATAGGTTCTGTTGGTAGGGTGGGTGATTTCTGGGATGGGATGGTTGTATCTGCTTGTGCATCTTGTTTTGGATTTTCAGATTGGGGAGCATTTTCTGGTGGAGGTGTGTGTGATTTTGGTGTTGAAGTGTGACTGGGGGTATGGTGGGTGGTGGGGGATGGAATGTTGGTTTGTGATGGTGGTGAGGGGGTGTTTGATTGCTGTTGTGATGGTGGTGATGGTGGTTGGGCTTCATTTGTAGATTTCTTTCTTAATTCATACTTTCTTCTGGCACTAGCTTCCATATCATCACTGCCATCATCATCACTGTCACTAACTTCCAGTGACTCAGATTCATCCTCCTCTACATCCTTTTCAATATCCTTCACAGCCTGCCTTGCCTCTTCATCTTCTTCAGTATCTTCATCACTCACTTCTTCAATTTCTTCCTCCACTCTTGGTTTCTTTCCCTTCTTTTCTTTCTCAGTATCTCTCTTTCTCTTTACTTTCCTCTCTTTCTTATCAGTTTCTTTTTCCACTTCTTCTTTTTCATCAATCACCCAATTAGGAAAAATTGGGGATTCTATTTCTGCTTCAGGGTCATCCAACTTTAATTTCAACCATTCATGCTGTTCTCTTTGAAATTTCCAGACAGCTTGGAGTTTCTGCACCAAGTGTTCAGACACTTCCTGCTCTACAGTACTTTTAATTTTCACTGACCTCACTCTTTCCTTAACTTCAGCAGACAGACCACTAGGAGGGGTTTTTCTGTAGACTTTTTCTAGATCAGAAGTAACAACTCCTTGCTTTTGACACAATTCAGTGATTAAGCATGGGAAATATAAGAATCCAGATTCCTTGGCTTGACATTCTACAATTTCTTTAGCTATCAATTTCCCTATGTCTACATTATCCTCACATAGGATTGAATCAATAAGAATCAACCTATCTTTAGATAATGTAGAAGTGTGTGAAGTAGGGAGAATTGATGTATCAATGAATAAATGCCAACTACCAAGCTCAGGGATCAATTCACCAGTTTTAAGTTTGAATTCAGTATTTGTGAATTTCTCCCACTGAGATCCTTCTATTGCTACTCTTTCTTTGATTTTAGTCATTTGCTTCTTTCCATAAGTCTCTAGTTTTACTTCAAATGCATTACCAGTATATGTGAGATCATAGTGCTTATTGATTCTAGCAGGGTCAAAGAAAACTTTCTTACCTCTAACCTTGGAGAAAAATACAGTACCTCCTCTGTTATTCTGAATTCCTGAGTAGAATTCTCGCACCAATTGCTCCAAGTAGTAGGCTCGAGTTTGAACAAATCTTTCCCAATGCATGTTGTTGACAGTGGAGAGGAATGAATGATGAGCTTTTGCGAAGTTGAAACCACGCTCAGGCAGAAACTTCATGTTCCAAAAGTGCTCACATCCAGGGATTGCTTCCATTGATGCTAGTACTCCTGATTTTCCCTTTTTCGCCTGAGTTTCCACACTAGATCCTTTCCCCGTGTTTTTAGAGGCAGCTTGTTTCTTAGCCATTTATGATTTGGAGTGTTTGAGATTGAAAAACTGTTTGTGAGTGGAGAGGATTTTTGATCGGTTTTGCGAGAGGGACGAAGAAAATTGAAACTTAGGGTATGTGAAAGGGTTAGTGGGATTTGGTAGTTGAGGTTTATAGCCGTTAAGTTGTGTGGCCTAACATGCAAGCCAACACGTGGAAACTTAGACTTAACACGCCACTTTCTAACCCTTGATCAAAGATGATTCCACTAAGTTGATGATTTGTCAAGTGACAGTTTTCTTCTAAATTATTCTAACACCAGAGTAGGCAGTGTGGCTGCATTAAGTGTAGAAACACCTAGTGTGGGAACACTGGCTACTCTGTTGTCCTGTTTTTCCTGCAAAATAACAAAACATGAAATTGCACAAAATAATAATTTTAACTATATAGTGATGGGTTGCCTCCCTCAAGCGCTTGTTTTAAGAGTCTTACAGCCTGACTTGTACCTTGGTCTAAGGTTTTGCAAAGTGAGTGGTGATCTTGTCTCTCTCTACATGCTCTCCATAGTACATTTTCACTCTTTGTCCATTTATTTTGAAAGTGGTATCAGTGGTTGCATCATATAGATCAACTGCACCATGGGGGTAGATTTTAACTAATTTGAATGGTCCTGACCATCTTGATCTTAGTTTTCCAGGGAAGAGTTTCAACCTAGAATTGTACAATAGAACCATTCCTCCTTCTTTAAGTTCTCTCCTTTGGATTTTCTTGTCATGCCATACTTTGGTTTTAGCTTTATAAATTTCTGCATTCTCATAGGAGAAATGCCTAAATTCTTCTAATTCATTTAGCTCAAGAAACCTTTTCTCCCCTGCCTTTTTGAGATCAAAATTCAACTTTTTGATAGCCCAATATGACTTGTTCTTTAATTCAACAGGGAGATGACATGGCTTGCCATAAACTAACTTATAGGGGGACATTCCTAATGGAGTTTTAAATGCAGTCCTATATGCCCATAATGCTTCATCTAAGTGTAAGGACCAATCTTTTCTATTTGGTCCAACCATTTTCTCAAGCATTCTTTTTATTTCCCTATTTGAAAGTTCAGCTTGTCCACTTGTTTGTGGGTGATAGGCAGTAGCAATCTTATGTTTCACTCCATATTTTGCAAGAAGATTTTCAATAAGTTTGTTGCAAAAATGTGAGCCTTCATCATTGATGATTGCTCTTGGAGTACCAAATCTTGAAAAAATATTTCTTTGGAGAAATTTGCTAACAGATTTAGCATGATTATTTGGCAGTGCTACAGCCTCAATCCATTTAGACACATAGTCTACAGCCACTAAGATGTATTCATTGCCAAAAGAAGGTGGAAAAGGACCCATGAAATTCATGCCCCAAACATCAAAAAGTTCTATTTCTAGAATATTAGTCCTAGGCATTTCATGTCTATTAGATATATTACCACTTCTTTGACATTTATCACAGGTTTTGACCATATAGTAAGCATCTTTAAATAGAGTAGGCCAGAAATAACCTGATTGAATTACCTTAGCTGCTGTTCTTTGGCTTCCAAAGTGACCTCCATATGGTGCAGCATGACAATGCAGGAGCACTGCTTGCTGTTCTTCTTCAGGAATGCATTTTCTCATGATTTGATCAGGACATATCTTGAATAGGTAAGGGTCATCCCAATAGTATTGTTTTACTATGTGGAAGAACCTTCTTTTCTGTTGATAGTTCATGTCACATGGTACAATTTTGCTTACAAGGAAGTTTACTATGTCTGCATACCATGGTGTTGAAACATGAGGTGTGGCCACACTGAGTGCAGAAACACTGGCTGTATTCATGGTAATTGCTAATAATTTCTCATCAGGGAAACTTTCCTTGATTTCTTCAATTGTACCTGCATTATTACTTTCAAGTCTAGAGAGGTGATCAGCCACTTGGTTCTCTACTCCTTTCTTATCTCTTATTTCAAGATCAAATTCTTGAAGTAATAGAACCCATCTTATTAGCCTAGGTTTTGCATCTTTTTTAGAAATTAGATACTTGATGGCAGAATGGTCAGTGTACACAATTACTTTGGTGCCTACCAAGTATGATCTAAATTTTTCAAAAGCAAAAACCACTACTAATAGTTCCTTCTCTGTCACAGTGTAGTTCATTTGAGCCTCAATTAGTGTTTTGCTAGCATAGTAGATAGAATGAAAAATTTTGTTATATCTTTGCCCTAGGACTGCTCCTACTGCAAAGTCACTAGCATCACACATGAGTTCAAAAGGTTTACTCCAATCTGGAGTGACTACAACTGGTGCTGTAACTAAGGCCTTTTTTAGTTTTTGAAAAGCTTCTACACAAGATTCATCAAAATTAAAAGGCACATCATGTTGCAAAAGCATACACAATGGTTTTGAAATTTTTGAAAAGTCTTTGATAAATCTCCTATAGAATCCTGCATGACCTAAAAAACTTCTAATCCCTTTGATTGTTGATGGAGGTGGTAGTTTCTCAATTACCTCTATCTTTGCCCTATCCACTTCAAGACCTTTTTTAGATATTTTATGACCAAGCACAATGCGTTCTTTTACCATGAAATGACATTTTTCCCAATTAAGCACTAAGTTAGTGTCTTCACACCTTTGAAGAATTTTTTCTAAGTTTGAAAGACATAATGAGAATGTTTCTCCAAAAACAGAAAAGTCATCCATGAAGACTTCCATTGATTGCTCAATGAAGTCAGAAAAGATTGACATCATGCATCTTTGAAAGGTAGCAGGAGCATTACAAAGTCCAAAAGGCATCCTTCTAAAGGCAAAAGTGCCATAAGGACAAGTAAAGGTGGTTTTCTGTTGATCCTTAGGTTCAATTGCTATTTGATTGTATCCTGAATAACCATCTAAGAAACAATAGAATTCCTTTCCTGCTAACCTATCTAACATTTGATCTATAAAGGGTAAAGGGAAATGATCTTTCTTAGTGGCCTTATTGAGTTTTCTGTAATCCATACAGATTCTCCACCCTGTTACAGTTCTGGTTGGGATTAATTCATTATTTTTATTGGCTACAACTGTGACTCCACCCTTTTTAGGAACACATTGCACAGGACTAACCCATGCACTATCTGAAATAGGGTAGATAATACCAACATCTAGCCATTTAATTATTTCCTTCTTAACAACCTCTTTCATTATTGGATTTAATCTTCTTTGCCCTTCTATGCTATTTTTAGAATTTTCTTCTAAAATTATCCTATGCATGCATGTTGAGGGGCTAATCCCTTTAATGTCAGACATTTGCCAACCTATAGCTTTTCTATGTTTTCTCAAGGTGTTAATTAAATCAAGCTCTTGTTCTAAAGATAGATCAGAAGCTATGATTACAGGAAGGGTATTATCCTCACCTAGAAAAACATATTTTAAATGCTTAGGTAGTTCTTTTAATTCTAGCTTAGGAGGTTGTTCAATAGAAGGTACATTTTCTTTAAGGTTGGGATCTTCTAAATTAAGAGATTCATAAGTTCTAACCCATACCTTAGGTGTAGCTTGTTCCTTGGGCAATATGCTTTCTTCAATAAATTTCTCAGCAGGCAATGCAGAAACATCAGGTGCTAGTGCATTGGCAAGGTGATCATACTGCTTGTGGAACTGCTTCTCTACCAAATGATCAAGTGAGATTGATGAACACTCTTCACTCTCCTCTGCAGGATACTTCAAAGCATTCAAGACATTAAATTTTACTTCTTGATCATTCACTCTCATGGTTAGCTCTCCTCTTTGCACATCTATCAGTGTTTTCCCTGTTGCCAAGAATGGTCTTCCAAGTATGACTGGCACTTCTTCATCTGCAATGAAATCTAGTATAACAAAATCTGCAGGAAACACAAATTTGTCAACTTGAACCAATATATCCTCAATAATTCCTTCTGGATATGCAATTGATCTATCTGCCAAAGATAGTGTCAATGTGGTAGGTTTTGCATTTCCAATCCCTAGCTTTGTGAAGATAGATTTGGGCATCAAATTGATGCTTGCACCTAAATCACATAATACTCTTCCTGTATAATACTTACCTATTGAAAAAGGGATTGTAAAGCTACCTGGATCTTTTAGCTTTCTTGGAATTTTGTTTTGTAAAATCAGACTACATTCTTTTGACATAACAACAGTTTCAAATTCCCCTAATCTTCTCCTTTTAGAAAGAACATCTTTCATGAATTTGGCATAGTTTGGCATTTGTTGAAGTGCCTCTATCAAGGGAACATTGATATGCAATTCTTTTAAAACATCTAAAAATTTACTGAATTGCTTCTCCTCATGTATTTTTTTCAATCTTTGAGGAAAAGGAGGAGGAGGGTATTCTGGTACTAACCTTGGAGTAGGAGATGTAGGAACACTAGGTGTTTCTGCATCTTGAGAATTTTTTTCATTTTTATTTTTTTCTCCCTTCTCTGTACCTTCAGGCTCATATGGTTCTGTTAGATCCCTGCCACTTCTCAAAGATATGGCTTTGACCTGTTCCTTACCTTGCCTTTGTGAGGGTGAAGCTTCTGTGTTTGATGGCAAAGTACCTGCTGGTCTTTGCTGCAAAGCAGTTGCTAATTGCCCTACTTGGTTCTCTAGGTTCTTAATTGATATATCATGAGCTTGCCTAGCAGTTCTAGTTTCACTAATGAATGATCTAAGCAATTCTTCTAGAGAGTTGGCATCAGCTGGTGGGTTTGATCTTTGTTGGCTTTGAGGTAGGAATCCAGGAGGAGTACTTGGTGCAGGTGCACTTTGTGCAGGTGCATTTGAATTGTTCCACCTAAAATTTGGGTGGTTCTTCCATCCTGGATTGTAGGTATTAGAGTAAGGGTTGTTATTTTTATTGTAACCTACATAATTGACAGAGACAGGGTTGCTAGGACATTCTTCATATAGATGGCCTCCTCCACAATACACACAACTTGTAGTTCCTGGAGAGGGAAGAAATGAGAATAACTCCTTCAATTGTTCATGCATGTTTGAGATCCTTGTACCAATCTTTCCCATTCCTCTTCCTCTTCCCATTGATACAAGTTTCTGAACCAGCAACCCATCCCAAGCTCAGATTCTTCAATTTCGTTTTTGGTTCATGATGCCTACTTGGAAGCTTGCATGTCTAGCTTAGGAGTGGATTCAAGGTTTAAGAACTTGCATGATGGGCCTAGAGCAATATTCAGGTGCTAGGACAACAACATAATGGATTGAAGCACATTTGAGGAAGGTTCTGAAGCTAGAAGTGATTGGGATTCATTTTGGGTAGCTGATGGAGTGGAATTTCGAAGTTGAGATTGAAGTTGCAAGTGCAACACAAATTCTGGGTAAAAAACAGTTTGGGGACCCTTCAGTGATTGCATCGTATCTCCCAGTACACAACTCTGATGATCGTGATTCTTGTCTCTCTGGAAACTAGACACAGAGATCTTCATTTTGGGCACAAGAACCGTATGATGTCATGGAGAAATGAAGGAGATATCATGTCTCCAAGTTTCGGATTCAGACTCAAGCACTGTCCTGAACCAGTCACATTGTTTCGGGTGTATCTCCCAAGTTACTGGATGCATGTGTATGATCCTTTGACCATCAGAAAGTAGACAAAATTATCTACAGAATGGGCACTTGTTTGAAGGGTTTTGGCCACGATTTGACCAAGATATGCGTGTTACAAAACGGCTCACTGATTCTGGAAAACGGATGCGAAATTGGAAGTGTTGGTTCCTCAAATTTCGGATCGAATCGTCAAAGTTCGAGAGACGCCAATTCCGTAGTCAAGGAGGAAGTCCAGTAGCTAGATTTGTGATTGGTCTCTGTTCCGAAGTTCAGTTTCGAGAATCGGACGAGTTCGGTGCGAGTACGTGATTACGGGGATTGTTCGAGAGGTTACGGTTCGTGAGGACGTGATTTCTCGCGAGGTCGTCAAATCGGTGAGTTCTATACCCGCTTAGGGACGTTTTGTTGTCGAGTCATGTTATTTTCTGAAATGATACTATGGAAAATCCGCTTTGTGAAAACTTAACGAAAACGTTTTTATCGAAAAACCGTAAATCGCATAATTGCTCGAATTGATTGGATTGACGATTTATGATATATATTGTTTGACTGTTTAATCGCTTTTCCTGGTCTGGAATAATAACTGTTATGTCGGGATATCGATCGGAACGAAATTGGAATCGGAACGGAATGGAACTTACTCATGAAAAACCTATTTTCTGGAAAACAGACAGAGACGCACGGATCGTGTGCCTATGAGCACGGGTCGTGCGCCCCCATATGATGCTGCATGAAATGAATTTTTAAACACGCACGGATCGTGCGCCTAGTCGCTCGGGTCGTGCGTATCTTTCTGGAAATTTTCTACAAACTGTTCAACCACGCACGGGTCGTGCGCCTACACGCACGGGTCGTGTGAGACTCTCTGACCTACAATTTCAAAGTACCTTTTTATCCATTCCAAATGATTCCAATCCTCTTCTAATCCATTCCCCAAGGTCCCACAATAATGAAAAGGTAACGATGATATGAGATTGAGCATGTTCGATAGAAAGATTGTGTGTTATGAATAAAAATGGAAAACCGCTCTTAGAGAATGCGAGAGTGAAAATGTCAAAGAATGATAATAACACACGGTACTTGACTAATATTATACACTGTAATTGACTGATATGGTACACGGTACTTGACTAATATTATACACTGTAATTGACTGATATGGTACACGGTACTTGACTAATATTATACACTGTAATTGACTGATATGGTACATGGTACTTGACTGGAATGACTAACAGCCCATTGCGGGTACACAGACTGAAAATGTATAATAAATACAAGAGGAAAAAGGGTGACGACCCTAAGAGGTTAGCATACTAGGGGAGGGGAAGTCATGAGCCCCAAAACCTAGACTCAAGAATGTTTCCCCTGCTAGAAATAGCGGGATGGGTTCACCAAAAGGTCAAGAGATGCCTATAAAATAGGTAGACTGAGGTGTTATGCTAAAAACATGGAACAAAGATTGCATGCTTCATGTGTCGCTTAGGAGGGCCATGAGCATGAAGGTTACAGGAACTAAATGTATTTCCACGTGGTTGCTTTTTAGGACCACGAGTTCAAAACAAGGCATAATGAACCGTTAGAGATAGTAAGGGGTCTCGATAGGACTCACTGAGATAATGTTTATCTCACCCTTCATATTTGTGGTTTTTACAGAGAAACAGGGAAAAGCAAAGGCGATAAAGAATGGTTAGCTGGTACGACTCTCGGAGTCATGGAAGATCTAGTTTTCATGTTTTAGACCTTTATCCCAATTATTGTTTCGATGTTTCGATTGTATAACTTCAGTTGTTTAAGTTGTAAAATCGTTTCCGCTACTTTATGTTTTGAGTATTGAACACCAGGATTATGTATAAGTCTTGAGTTTGAACTTAAGCATTTCAGGAAGTTTATGAGGTTCAGAGAACCAATCGATATGTATTATCGAATGTTTTAGTTGTGTTCAATATTTCAATAACAGGAAGTTACTCTGATGTATGCCATTTAGTGCATTTCGGTAGTTCTATATATTAGAATTTATCGGGGTGTTACAATTAAAATAGTAAAAAAAATAGGGGATGTTACAATCACCCCAACTTTTAAAAAATTTTGTCCTCAAAATTGGACTAAGATATACCTTTCGCCGAACCATCATCAGCTTTGCCTTTCTGAGCGTCCATCATATAGATTCTTCCGCGGGCGGGGGTGGCCTGCTCCTCTCTACTCCTCTTCTTCGCCGGACACTCATTAGCGTAATGCCCTTCTCCTTTGCAATAATAGCACTCAGTTGATCCCAGACGACACGCTCCACTATGAGGCTTTCTGCATTTCGCACACTTGCCGATCCTTGGAAATTCAGACACCACTGCTTGCTTTCCTTTGTTGGAGTTACCCTTCGGCTCCTCACTTGGGGTTGGGAATTCCAATGCCTTTTTCTTTTCCTTCCGATACGCTTTCCTTTCCTTATACAATCTGTTGAGATCCGCTTCTGCAACATATGCTTGTTGCACCAATCCAGCGTAACTGGTCATAGCATAAGAGCTAAGACCTTGGGCCACATCAGCACGAAGACCTGCCCTATACATCTGCATCTTCCACTCATCATTCGGCGCATGCTTTGCTAACTGATAAAACTGAGACAGCCTTTCAAACTTGGCAGTGAACTCTCCTACTGACATCTCTCCTTGCCTCAGATTAACAAACTCGGCTTGCTTGCTTAACTTCATCACCGGAGAGAAAAAGTGACCAATAAACATGTCCTTAAAGTTGACCATGGTGACCGGAGTTCCCTGATTCACCATCAAATCATGAGCATTGGTCCACCAGGTTTGAGCATCTTCCTCGAACATATGGGCGGCAAAAAGAACCTTCTCTTCTTCGCTGCATTGAAGAGTCCTAAAAATCTTCTCCATCGAATCCAACCAGAAATGTGATACCATTACCTCAGGCCCGCCTTTGAAACTTTGAGGATTCAACTTCTGAAAACGAAAGTAAGTCCTATTCGGATCTTCCAGAGGAGGTTGTTGAACATTCGGTTGTTGCTGATTCATCCTCTCATGATGCATCTGGGCCATTTGAGCCATCTGCTGCTGCTGCATTTGCATCATGTCATTCATCATCTTCTATTGCGTCTCGATGACATTCTGCATCCATTCGGAATGAGGATCGACGGGGACGCTTCTCCTACTTCCACCAGCCATGATTCTGCAAAATATGCACAAAGTGTTTAGTTGATCAGGCTAAACCTCTAAAAGCATACTAAGAGGAATCACACTTAGAGGACATAAGAGACTCTTGAATTCTAAGCCCGACTAGGTCGAACTGCTCTGATACCAATTGTAACACCCCAATAATTTCTAACTTGTAGAAATCACTGAAATGCACTACTGGCATATATCAGAGTAACTTCCTTTTTAAATACTGAACACATACTAATACTCGATGCTAAAAACCCATCAAGTTCGCTTACATAACTTAACATAAAATACATAAAGCGTTCTTACATCACTCAACTAGTGTTCAGTACCAAAATAGAAAGTCTGCGGAAGCGATTTACAACTTATAAAACAAGTCGTACCATCGTACATCTATGATATTGAATGAAAATACAGAAGTACATAGTATAACGAAATAAACAGCGTCAGCAACTCCTCAAGCGTCTCCATGACCATGCCTCATCGTCTTCAACTTAGCCTGCAACTCTGAAAAACAACAACATGGATTGGGTGAGACAACTTGTCTCAGTGAGTTCTATCGAGACCCCTTACTAACTCTCTCGGTTCAATTATGCTTGATTCATTATTCTTAACTCATAAATCATAGTCCTCAAAATTGACTATGTGGCTGAACTAACGTTGTCCTCATAACCCACAAGTCGGGTACGAGAGGCAACACATAACTGAAAACTGATTTTTAGCGTGTCACCGGTCACTTGGCAAAATAAGCTCCCGGTGAACCCATACCACTAATCACTAGTGGTCCCCTCATGGGGCCTAGGTTCATAGGGCTCATGACTTCCCCTCCCCTAGCACACTAAACTGAACTAGGGTCGTCACCCTAACCCGATGTATATATTTTAATATACCTGAACATGAACTTAACAATGATCCTTGAACATAACGATGGCATTATTCTTAACATGATCTTATCATTAGGTGATCTCACACGGTACTACTAACGTTATTAAATTAACCTATAACTATCAATTACCTATTCCACATCATAATGTATCGCCCATACTCAACATTATGATAACCTAGCTTAGTCATAATCAATCTCATAACGTCAACATGATTCGGAACATTAATTAACATCAATCACAGTCAATTTCATGGCAATGGTACTATAACATCAATGGGTGAGGATGGGGAAGGGATTAGAACGCAATTGGAATCGTTCGGAACGGTTTAAAACACTTTTTAAAAGAGGCTACCCGAAGGCCACGCACGGTCCGTGCCCAGGGGCGCACGAACCGTGCGTGTCTGAAAGACTTAAACAATTTTTAATCCGAAGGGAACGCACGATCCGTGCTTCTGAGGCGCACGATCCTTGCGTTGTCTAAAAATCCACCCAGGCTCCCTGCGAACAGCCAGCACGGTCCGTGCTTCCATAAGGCACGATCCGTGCGTGTTCAGCAGTAGCCCAGATTTCAGTTTTTCTTACACAACGCCATTCTGTTCGGATTCCGATATACTTTCCGATCGACACTTCCACGTCACACGCATACACATACAGTCATATACAGTCCAACAAGCATAACACAACAATCAACACAACATTCATGACATCAAATCTTAATTCCAATCAAAAGATCATATGACTCAATGACTCAAACTCGATATTTTCACAAAGCGGTTGCCGGTTTTCACAAAACGCGATTTAGATTCAGAATACATGACAATGACATTAATTCCCTAGTGAGTATAGAACTCACCTTTTCGTGACGACAATACACTCGACCCCGAAACCTCGCGAACACGGACGAACGGAGACTCACGAACTCGCCCGGACTCGCTCCAACTTACTCACAACTGAAAACTTATCTTCCCTAAGGCTTACACTCTGAACCCAGATTCTGAAATGACTCCCAAGTTGTTCAAACACGCGACCCGGGTACTGAAATTGGCTCCACAGCTCTCTAATTCAACATGCACAAGTTTGGATTTCAGTTTTGGCTAAGTGAAGCTTTGATGGTCAAAAATGGTGATCTCAAGGGGGAGGAGGGGATGACTTTGAATTTGGTATCAATGAAAAGAAGGAGATGAGCTTAACACTTTGGTGGCAATGGATCAAACATGCATGAACATTTTGAGGAACTCTCCTCTCTTCTCTTTCCCTCTCCCTCTCACGCCTCACCCTCCCTCTTTCTCTTCTCAGTTTTCTGGAACTTTCACAAACTGAATGGGTGTTTTTCCTTTGGTTTAAGCTGACAAGGGGATATAAATATGGGGTATAGGGAAAAGACAATTCTGCCCCTCACTTACTAACTCCATTCCCTATGACTCCTTTCCACTCTAATTACTTTAACTTAACTTTAATTAATTATCAATCACACATAAAACTTATACTTAATCAATCAAACAAATTTATTTCCATAATATTTTATTATTTTAACAAACATAAATAATCACCAAAAATAATTCCATGCCAATATAATTAAAATAGTAAAAAAATAGGGGATGTTACAATATGGATGATCTTTCAAGTGAGAAGTGGAAGCATTTATATAGCCTTGGAGGTTTCCTTCAAGTGAGGTTTTGCTTGGAGATCAAGTTAACCTAAGGAGGGTTAACCATGGTTACTTTTCAAAACTTTGATGAAGGGGATTGAGTCCAAACATTCAACTTCAAAGAGTGGTCCAATCGTGGAAGGCCATGTGTCCCTTATGAATGACCCTTCATGATGGTCTTCTATTGTAGGCGCCTCCTTTTGCATGTTGGCATGTGCCTCCATGTGACTTGTGACTAAGCATGATGCCATTGAGGTGTTTATGCATTGGTTTGGTTTGAGGTGCTTCCAATGTTGGGTAATCTGTCTTTAGTGCAGGATGGTGCAGATGCACCTTAGTGCAGTTGCTCTATTGTAAATGTATTTAGTGCAGATGCACTGTTGTTAATGCTTTTAGTGCAGATGCACTGTTGTTTTCCTGGTGCAGGTGCATCAACTGCAGGTGCACTGAACAAACATATCAAACATACCAATATATATACAAAGTGATGAATTATGAATGACATTCATCTTGAAACCATAATTTTTGTTATTTTATTCATACTATAATATTTAACACATATTACACTTGATTTCAAGCAATTAGTTATGTTTAGATGCATAAATAACTCTATATAAAATAGAGTTATCACACCCCCAAACTTAAATCGTTGCTTGTCCTCAAGCAATGACAAAAACACTATTAAGATTTTTATAATCAAGAAGAATAGATCAGCTTATATCTTTTCAAAAAATGATCTTGCATTTTATGAACTTCATTTTCCTAGAAAATTTTGTCTTTGTGCTTTTGATTTTCCAATCATCCAAAGTTATTAAAACTCATTAGTGTGAGTGTGTGTCTCCCTGAGAATCAATCAGTTCCAAAACTAAGTAAAAAGTTTCTCTTAGCCTTTGGAAAATTTTAGATCATGTTTGGTCAAAGCAAAGGTGTTTCAAAATATAGACTAGACTAACAACATCTTCAAGACTTGGGGGGCTTTAAGTACAACAAAGGACTTTGGTTGAGTAAATGCACTATTCTTATTTTTGGTGGTTCTTTTCTTTGGTGCAGATGCACTTGGGTGCAGGTGCACTGGGTATTTTTGTGAAGTACAGAAGCACTGAACTTTTTGTAACAGTGCAGGTGCATTGAGTGCAGCTGCACTTGAAACTATATTTCAAAACTTGTAGCATATATTGCCCTCCTCACTGACCTTCTTATGCGTACTTTTTTCTTTGGTTTGCTTTTCTTTTCTTCTTTTTCTTTCTTTTCTTTTGACTTTTGATACTTTTCTTTTCTTTCAGACCAAATGCACTTATTGGAATAGGTTCAGTTAATGCTTTAGGCAAATATAGCTAGTTATAACATTTTGACTCTTTTGTAGTGATTTTGGTAACCTATTGCATTGACCATTCTAAGTTTTTCATACTTTGCCTTAGTATTCATAAAAACTCACCCAAACTTAATTCTTTATGCTCTTCTATATTTTTAGTAAAAATTTGTTTTTGACCTTGGCTTTCTAAAAATTCCTTTTTGCATCAGATAGCTTCTCAAATAGCAAGGTTCCTTTCAAAACTCAGCTTTGCTGTGTTTGAAGTAATAATAACAATGGTCATTTCTGGAAAAACAAGGCTCTTTTCTTTTTCTTTCTTTCCTCATTAAAAAAAATTGAGTTCATAAATAAGCATTTGTCTAAGATTTTTGAAAGAGAATTCAAGCTGATCATGCTTCAAAATCATTAAATGTTATTTGAGACAATTTTAATGTTCTTCAACTAAAGCTTATGCACCTATTGTTTTTTTAAAGGAATGCAATTGAAAACAGTTTTCTGCATTTCAAAAGAAGCTTTGTTGAGGGTATGATTTAAAAAGAACATTTAACTACTGGCAAATAGGCAAACAATACATAACAAAAGCAGACACACATATTTTAAACACACATACTTTAGTTAAACACACACATGCAAAAAGTGCTCCCCCAACTTAAAGTTGAGCAGTGTCCTCACTACTCTAAGTTGAATTCAAAAAGGCCTTTTGTCCAAAAATGGGGAGAGGGGTTAGGACATGTGGGACAAACCAAACATATTAAACAAAGTACTTTAAGGAAATTAATTGAAAAACATTAAAGTTTACTCATTAAACAAAGTACATTGATGCTGGTATAGCGGTGACCTTTGGTCTTGCTGGAACTTGGGTTGCAACTGCATCTGATGCAGGTGCATCAGACTGCCCTATTGCTGGTGGTTTGTCAGCTTGGTCATCCTTTGGCAGTGCAGGTGCATCAAATGCAACTGCACTGAACAGCACTAGTTCCTTTGCCTTTTCTACAGGTTGCTCTCCAACTGAAACCTCAGCCTCCTTTACTTGTTCTTTCTCAGTGGTTTGGTCTTTCATAGTTGTCTCTTCCTCCATTGTGTCAGCACCAGTAGTTTCTATGGTTATCTCCTTCTTAGCAGATTGGTCTTTATCTTGATTCTTCTCAAGACCTCCTAAACCTGGGTCCTTTTGCACAGCTTGCACAACTGGAGCACCTTGCTTGAAAAATTTCTGGGTATTCCCCAGTTCTTCTCTCTTTTTAGCAGCAAGTTCTTCCAAGACCAGTCTCACAGTATCTTCCTTGTTCTTTGGAATCATTGTCACTGCAGGGATTTGCTGGGGGTGCATCTGCACTAGGTGCAGATGCACCAGTTGTCATCTGTTCAGGATCTCCTTCCTGCTCCCCCTCAAAATTGGTTTTTGTCTCCTCTTCAAGGGTGGTTTCCTTAATAACCTGCAATTGCTCAAAAACAATGTTAGAAGGAACAGGGATTGGTCCAGTATGGGGTGTTGGATCTTTCTTTTGAGTAGGGATGGGTGATGGTAATTTTTCTAGTGTGTTTTGTTTTTCTGGTTGTTCTTTTTGGGTGGATATTGGTGATGGTGGTTGGGTGGGTGTTGGTGATTTCTTCTGTGGTGATGGGGGATTTTGGGGTGGAGTTGGTAATTTGAGTGGGCTGTGTTCTAGACTTTTCTGTGCAGGTGCATCTGGTGCAGCTGCATCAACAGGTGATTTTGGTGGTGATGGTGGAGTGGTTTCTGGTTGTGGTTGGGGATATGTTTGTGTTTGAGTTTGTCTTGTTTTCGTAGCATACTTTGTTCTAGCCACCTCCTCCTTGTTCAATTCTTCCTCCGTCCCATTTTCTTCGCTCTCTTTATCTTCTTCGTTGCTTTCAGACTCATCTTCCTCTACTCCCTTTTCAATGTCTTGTACTGCCTTTTTGGCCACAGGATCTTCTTCATTGTCCTCCATTTCTTCACTCATTAGTTCAGGTTCCTCCTCAATAATTTTCTTCTTCCCTTTTTGCTGTTTCTTAGTTACCCTCTTTCTTTTCAGATTCTTTTCCTTCTTACTTTCTTTCTCAACATCTTCTTCTTCCATTATTTCTTCTTCTTCTTTTTCCTCCTCTCCTTCACTCTGAAATACCCAAGTTGGGAACACTGGGGTTTCTAGTTGTGATGGCACCTGAGATATTTCCATTAACCTAAGTCGCATCCATTCATGTTGTTCCTGCAGGAATTTCCAAACTGCCTGGTGCTTCTGCACTAAATGCTCTTGCACTAGGCTAGTTGGTTCCTTCATAATCTTAGTTCTTTCCTTCATCTCAGCAGATAATGTGCCAGGTGGAAACTGTAACAGCCCAGGTCCAACGCATTGGCCACCCCGGCACTGTTACCTCACGGTCTTCTCTACCCCTCTTGTAGAATTTTTGCCTTCCGTGGGAATCGAACCTTGCACCTGAGCTCAATTGGTAGTGGGAGGTGTGTTTAACTTGCACTTATGCCTCAGGTGCAAGGTTCGATTCCCACGGAAGGCAAAAATTCTACAAGAGGGGTAGAGAAGACCGTGAGGTAACAGTGTCGGGGTGGCCATTGCGTTGGACCTGGGCTGTTACAGAAACTTCCTCTGTTGCTGTTCACTTGCACTAATTTCAACCCCTTGCTTCATGCAAAGTTCATTAATCAAACATGGAAAGAAAAGAAATCCATCTTTATTTGTCGAACAATCCAAAATTTGCTTATTAATTATTCTCCATATATCCACATTGTCATTAGTTAAGATTATATCCAAAAGGATCAATCTATCCTTAGAAAGTGTGTATGTGTGTGATGTAGGAAGAATGGAGCAATCAACAAAGAGATACCAGTTGCCTAGTTCAGGGATAATCTGTGTGAGTGATTTTATCCCATTTGGAATTCTCTACTGCTATTCTAGCCTCTACTCTTTCCATGTCTTTCTTTCTATATTTTTCCACTTTTTCTTCAAATTAGTACCATTATAAAACATATTATAATGATCATTAATTATTTTTGCATCAAAGTAATCCCTTCTGCCTCTAACTGATGAGTGGTTCAAAATTTTACCTCATTTATTATCTTGAATTCCTGAGTAGAATTCCCTCACAATCTGCTCCAAATAAAATGCCCTGTGCTGTACGAACAAGTCCCAATGCTGATTGGTTATGGTTGACATGAAATTGGGATGAGCCTTCATCAGATTATACCCTCGTTCAGGTAGGAACTTCATTTCCCAGAAATGAGCAAAATCAGGGTTCACAGTGATTGAAGCGGGTGCAAATGCACTGGGTTGCTTCTTTGAAATATGCCTTGATTATGGATCTGTATCAGTTGGGGTTTTGCCTGAAGCCTTGATTGTGCTTTGTTTGCGACCCATTTGAACGAGTTTGCAAAAAATTTGTGGGAAATTTTTGGAAAAAAACTTGCGAGAGGATGAAGATGGGTGTTACAGAAATTTGGAATTTTTTTTTAGATGAGAGAAAGTGATTGGTGAGGTTTACGGTTTTGTGAGAGAGAGGGTAATTGTGGGTGAGAAAACGGTAGCCTTGAGAAATTGGGACAGTTTAAAGAGGTGAATGAGTTAGTGGTTGATTGATTTGATGGGTGGAGTAGCCGTTAGGGGTATGTGGAATTGCATGCAATAAGACACGTGGGAGTCTAGGTGGGACAACTCAACGTCTCAGCCACTAATCATGATTAAACATTGTTGTGCTGGCATTTTTGAAAAGTTTTTCAAGACCCAAGTGAATTTTTTGAATTATTGGTGCAGGAGCACTGAGGAATGAGAGGTGCAGATGCATCTAGGGGTAGATACACTGAAACCTGTGTTCCTACGAAACACTTGAAAACATCAAATTGAACAAAAAATAGGAAAATTAATATTCTAATAACATGGGTTGCCTCCCATAAGCGTTTGT